>JAUMHR010000052.1:16069945-16083002 GCA_032361145.1 Enteromius fasciolatus
ACTGACCCATATGAATGGGCTGATAACGACTGAAAACGGCCCATTCGAATCGCGTGATAACATCCGAATCGGCTGCTCAAATCTAGCCCAATCTTCTACAGGGGGGATTCCAGTGGGGTAAAATACACATTTTTTTGGCAGGGTTCCCCTGAAAAAGGTCGCATTACAAGTGTTAAATATCACATTATTGGGGTCGCTTCAACCCATGGACATGAAAAACATCCCACAGAGATAGTGTTAACCTCTTAAGAACCTGCAGCCTCATATGAGGATATTATATTTTAGTGAATTTCTCTGAAACTGTACATGACAGAGTCTGGATGTCCTGTACAGAGCACATTCAGGGCTTTTCAATATTTTCAATATTCTATTAAATATGATACTGTATATTATTGTGGAAATCTTGTCAATTATTACTCCCCTTATTAAACTTTTTTTTTCATGTTCAAACACATGCAAATTAGAACAATTGTACATTGAATCATTCTGTTATAGTTGAGAATCATCAATATATAAAGTTTGATAAAAAGCAATGAAAAACCTTAAACTAAAATAGTAATGGTGATTTTGAAAAATATATTATTTTTGCTTATATGTTAACTCGTTTTTTGTTTTTTGCATGACTTTTTTTTTTTTTAACGTTATTTTTAATGCTCCAAAGTCATGAAAAACAAAACAAAACAGTTTCTTGCTAAAAGTAGCCCAATTCTGGGACAGAAACCACAGACTTGGCAACCCTAATTTATTTCCATAGCTTTAACAATGTGGAAGTAGGGTTTGTGTAGAGTTGCTATTGATTTTTAATCAATAACAGTCTAGGAAAGTACACCACCCACTGAGGCATTGATAGCAGACAATCACATTTTTTTTTTTAATTGCTAAAACATTTTCTGACAACAAAACTGGTGCGATGTCAGAAATTGTCATTAGCCAAACTTTTTTTTCTTCTTTTGGACCTTCGGTTAAGAATCAGCCAATTTCTCCAATCATCTATTTGCAACACGTGTTAGATAGAGAATAACCATGTATAAACTGATCGACTCATCACTTGTCAGTGAAGGTCCTAAATGAATTCAGTTCCAGGCAATGCAGCCAGCTGGGGGCACCCCCGCATGTTTGAACCGCAGGGCTTCAGCCCCTCCTAGCCCTTATATTAATCTTATAATTCTATTATATTTAAATTAAGCCCTGCTGAGAAAATATTCTGTCTTTAGTTTGGGTTATTTCCCCTGTGATTCTCAGATAATTATTACAGGTTGTAGACAGAAGATGAGACACTTCAGTGTATTACCTGCCTGTGAGCGCTGTCCCCTCTTTCTTGCATACAGCTATGGAAGCTCATTACTGAAATATGGGCTCTGAATCTGAAACTTGATGACCAGGTGAAAATTAGGGGGGCTGAAAATTTTAAATCTATATTATTGCAAATTCACAAAGCATTCTATACAGCTACAGAACACTGAGCAAGAATTATATTTCACTAAAATATTTCAGTTTTCTGGTTGTAAAACATTTAATTGATATTAATAAGCTAGCTTACATTTCAAGTGGCTGGAGATTTTGTGTTCCTAGGTTTCACAGCTGATTGTGCACAAAACCTCTTTGTTTTAAGTAAACTTGTTGATGCCAGGCAACCTTTTTCTTAAAAGAGATTGCAAACTTTCTTAATTTAAATTGACATTTTATATTTGCCTTTGTAGTCAGTTTCATTTAAATGATGGATTGCTTTGTATATGTATAATTGAACTTTTGAGAAGGAAATAGCTGACAAGGTATCAAAATAATAAGTAGGGAATAAAAAAAAAAAAAAAAACTTGTGTTGCTGCTTCATTAATCAGAGTGGAAAGGTTCTGCACCCAGATGGGAAGCGAGGGCTGGATATCAGACAAAAGGCCCAAATGAAAGGGCCTAGCCAGCCTCTTTCTCTTCCTGCTATACCTCTAATGAACACTCGGAGGGAAACCAACCTGTTGTCTGACAACCTAAATAAATAAGCTCTGTCTCTTTAAATAAATAAATTAACAACAACAATAATGAAAGCGCAACTAATTAACTAGTACATATTTATTTAACCCAGAAAAACAAAAATAATAGTGCAGTACCAGTTAAACATTTAAACAGTTAAACACAGGTTTGCGGAAGTTCGGTAAAGAATAACCATGTTGTTTTTGATTGTCTCCTATGAACTACTGAAATAATCTATATAATTTGTCTTTTTTCTTTATTGTTGTGACTTCTGGGAAGAGGCGGACCACCGTTACAGCATCCAAAATAAAAGTTTTTTTAATTTTTATTTTTTTATAATAGATTTGTATGTTCTCTGTATATTTATTAAGTGTAATGAATGCAGCGAAAGCGTTTGTATCCAGTAGCAGACTTTTATTTATTGACATGGTCAAAAACAGGCATGGTCACAAAACAGCAGACAGGGCAATGTAGGAGAGGCAGAATCAAGGTCGAAGTCACAAGCAGAGTTTAAGGCAGGCAGCAAACAATCACGATAACGAGTAAATAGTCCAAAGTCGAGGCACAAGGACAACAAACACGGGAATAAATGCTTGGAAAAGATCGCCCGAGCAAATCAAGACTTTACGGTCTATTGATGTGTGAATGTGGTTTATATGCTATCTATATGATAATGAGTGAGTGGGTGTGGTGATGAGCTGCAGCTGTTGGTGTGATTGCAGATGGCAGACATGTGTGAATGAGTGGAGTGTTGTGGGAAATTAAGTCTGAGTGTGAGTCCAGATGATAGTATGAAATGGGGATGTCCTCTAGGGGGCTGCATGGAACTCCATCCTGACTCTGGGACTGGACTGTGGAACAGCTCTCCTGGCCGTGATTCAGGAACTGGACTTGGCTTTGGCTCTCCTGGCCATGATTCAGCAACTTGACTCAAGGTCGACTCTCCTGGCTGGATTCAGGAACTGGACTCGGAACCGACATTTCTGGCCATGACAGGCATACTGGACGTTCAGGGATCAGTATCGGAATGAGCATTTAACTGTCTCCATGGCTGTGGTAGGGCAGGGACTGGATGTTGTGCAGTCACCAGCGGAACCTCTGGAGAATCTACAATCGAAACCGACATCTCTGGAAACCTCTGGGGAATCTACGGCTTCAACCAACACCTCTGGGTTCAGTGCAGCCACTGGCAGAACCACCAAAGAGGCTTTAGTTTTTGCCAAAGTGGAGGTCGTGTAGCCACCAGCAAAACCTTCCGAGGCTTGACGGCCTTCTGGTGCAGAAGTTCAGGGGTTGCAGCCATTTTGTATAGCGGCTGGGGCTCTGGAGCTGCGGAAATCTTGGGCTGTGACTCTGGGTTGGTGGCCATCTTGTGCTGACATCGTGGCTCTGGCGAGACAGGCATGGCGGCCATCTTGAACTATGGCTCCAGGTGGACAGCCATATTGTGCAGCGATTCAAAGGCGCCAGCCATTTTGTGTCACGGTTCAGACTTGGCGGCCGTCTTGTGCTCATGGCACAACTTGTCAGCTGTTTAAGATGTCACTGAGACGTCAGAGTCGCTCATGTCCTCAGAGAAATGTTCAGCCAGAATGAGTGCGTAGTGCATGAAGTCGGGAGGACTGCAAGGCAACTCTGCCTCACTGATTTTATGGGTTCATTCAATCCAAATCGAAATAGCGTCTTTAAAAAGTGTTCGTTGTATGGGACCAGGTTCATGAGCTGGCTGAACTGAAACACATAATCCAGACTAGACAGTTGTCTCTCTTGAAATGTGAGGAGCCTTCCCATGGGGCTACCTGACCGTAGTCTCAAAGTCTCAAAGTCACTGGATCCTGTAGTGGTGATCCAACTGGTTCGGATCCAGTTGCAGACTTTTATTTATAGATATGGTCAAAAACAGCAGACAATGTAGGAGAGGTAGAACAAGGTCAGATTCACAAGCGGAGTTTGAGGCAGGTAGCAAACAATCACAATAATGAGTAAATAGGCCGAGGCACAAGGAAAACAAGTGAGTGAATGAGTGGTGTGTTGTGGGAAATTGAGTCCGTGTGAGTCCAGATGATAGTGTGAAATGGGGATGGAGTGCCCTCTAGGGGGCTGCATGGAACTCCATCCTGACATTAAGTATATATAAATACAAACACAAGTATGAATATATTAAATACACATATATGTTTATATATTAGGTATATTTAGATATAATATCAAATATAAGAAAATAAATCTATAAAAGCATTTTCTTGTAAATACTTTCAAAATATACACTGTATGTGTGTGTTTTAATATAAACATAATAAATAAACACAGTATAAACACATATATTATGTAAAGAAAAAACTTTTATTTCGCATGTGATTAATCGTTTTACAGCAATAATATATACATGTATATTATAATATTAATACATTCCCCAGACTAGAAATCCTTTGCCTTAATAACAGCATTCACAAACACGTTTATTTTTGTAAAATTTGGGGACATATCATAGGCGCAATGGTTTTTATACTGTACAAACCTACATCAAACCACATCTAACCCTTTACAGGAAACCTTCTGCACTTTTACTCTTTCAAAAAAAAAAACAAAAAAAAAACCTCAGTATGATTTAAAAGTGTTTTGAAAAATGGGGACATGTCCTCATATTCACCTTCTCCTTTTAATACCTGATGCCATAACCTTGTCATTATACAAATGTATGTCATTTTATGTCACCAAATTGTGCATACACACTCACACACATACAAAATAATAATATGAATAAATAATTAAATAAATACATAAAATGTAACTGGATCCTTTATATGTTTAGAAGGAGTTCACATATGCTGGCCGTTAATTCTTCACTCTATGGCACAAAGCATAAATAAATAGTTGTTAGTTAAGATATTAATATAGCCACAACTTTACATGAAAAGGTCATTTTGTTAATACAAATTATACAATTTAGCGAGGTGTGTCTAAACTGTTTATTATACCTTGGGTATTAATATATTTTTTGTACATTTACTGCAGATAGCAATATAAAAAAGATTACTAATGTAGCCTTCACTCAACTCAACCCTTTGCAAACTACTGCATAATTTGAATTACATATTGCTTTAGAGTTGAAAAAAATGTCCATAAACCTAACTGAAATGGTGCTATTCATTTTCTGTTAGGACATTACCTTTTTTCCTTCTCACATTATGTTGCATTCTATTTTAGGGTTTGTAAGAAAGTGTACGTTCATTCCCAGTAATTGCAGCATCACCTTTTAACTTCAATGCTTTCTAAAAATAAAGTCGCTTTTAAAATAATTACGAAATAAATGGATTTAAACTTAAATATCAACAATATTTTAAAGTATGTTTTTTTACAGTAAGTTGACTTAAGTGCTATTTTATCTGTGTAGCAGATGATGATAAAATATTATTAAAACTATAGTACTGGATGCAGGCAGTCTTTTTTTCTCATTTAAAAAGGTAGTAAGTAATTAATTTAGTTTTAGTTTTATATTTATATAAAATAATATTTATTTTATAATATTTTTATATATATATATTTGTTTTTCTTAGTATTAAATAGCTTATGAATGAGTGTACATACCAATAATAGGATTGATCTATTGTTTTTTATTTTTTTCTTGATTTTTTCCAGAAGGACAACAGTAGTGCAGTTTATTTATTTATTTTTATTTGGAGACCATTTTGAATTCTTTTGAATTCAGAAGTAAAAGAAAGAGCATATTCAGTGCAGCTCTTTACAGTGGGAGAAACCAATTAAATAGACCGTGGACTCATTCATTGACATGTGCTCTATTGTCTGTCACTTGATTAAAGGGTTTTGTTATAGCAGAAGACTCCTTTCCGTAAAATAATGGTTAACTCTCTTGGAAAGTACACTGGCATTTCTCTCTTGACAATATTCAGCCTTTATGTTTTCAAGGATCTTAACAAGTTGAGCACCACATCGAGCAAGAATTCTCGATGTCGAAACCAAATTAACATTTCTCTGACAAGCAGTGCGTTTTCTTGTCTTCATGTTTTACGGCTGGTATATCAGAGCATGAACATCAGATCTGACATCAAACCCCAGCCATAACCCAAAGGGCTTACCATATTTATGATGAAATAATCCTTGTTGTTGTGTGTTCATGGAAAATAAAAAAAAATAATGACATAACCAAAACTACTTAATGCTACTTGAGTTAAAACAAATGACAGCCTCCCACTCATGTCAGGTTATCATCACATGTCTGCTCTAGGTCTTCTGGGTTCATCTGAGCCCACTTGAAGTTGATTGCGTCTCAGCACTAGAGCTCAGGGAAGCACTCAAACACTGTGCGAACCAAAAGATTCGGAGGAAAAGTACTTGAATTCTGAACAATTTTAGGGAGATTCTCAGGAGAGAACTATTGACAACAATTCACACCCTGTACTGAAGAAAAATCTTTTACCAATTTAACTGAGGATTTATGTAATATGTGTATTATCCATATGTGCATGCAGCAGCTACTTACAGTATGCTTTAAGTGCTAAAAACACACTTCAAATTCTGGAACGAATGAATGTTTTATGTTTTTATGTTGCTTTTCTTACATGGGTAACATATGGATGTGAATGATTTTGTGTTAGCGTTCAAAATTAAGGTTTGCTTCACCTCAGGGTTTGGCTAGAGGGAGATACACGTGTTCAGTTCTATGGAACTGAAGTTTTGCTTTTCATTTCTCAAGTGTAGAGTTGTACAATTACATTTTTTTTATATATCTTGAGAAAATATGTCTGTGTTCTGTATCCCTCTGTGTTGTGTTAGTTTAACTTTTCTGTTTAGAATATAAATTAGCCTTTACATCTGCATTATAAATGCTTTACAAGGTAGAAATAGTCCTCACTTTAGATGAGCTCACAAAGATAATTTCGTGATATTGTCACGACCTGCCGTGCGACTGGGTTGAAAACAGACGCCTGGAAACTACTAAATGCTATATAAAACTATAAAACTATTATCATGTGTCTAAATAATATGATTTATAAATGTAAATTTAAATAATTTATTAATCATTTACTTAAACTTTCAAAACTAAAAGTGTTTGTCTTATTAACACTGACAACTACTAAATAACTGGTTTGCAAATAACACAATAATTTAAAAACGATAAACTGATGATTAATAAAGTATGAAAATACAATTATTAAACATTATATATATGCTCAAGAACAAGGCATTTACAGATGCACTTGCAAACTGTTTACTAATGCATAATAATTTTGGATAATTGTTTATAAATTATGAAATAAATGCTTATTAATACTTGACTAATAATTCATAGTGTTGTTATTATAAAGTGTTACCTTTTGGGTTCAACAGAAGAAAGATATTCCTGCAGAATTTGAACTACTTGAGGGTAAGTAATTTTCATTCTGGGTCAACTATTTCTAAAATGTCAAACAGAGACAATTATCAAGGTAGTAAAACAAGTTACAAACCTATCAAAACTACCTCTAATTGATTAAAATATGTAAAACTAGACCTATATAAACAGGGTAAATAGATTTGAACATGAAGGCAGGGGATGATCTCTAGAAACACTGTTCAGGGATGTGGCCCCACACACGACGTGTCAAATATGCATGCTAAGTGCACACAATGTAATATTAGTGAACCAATAACTGGGTGCAAACAACAGCAAATGGTGAAGAAACCGCAACAAACACTAACCAGCATCCTTGGGGCAGACTCAAGGCATTTCCTAGAAATATAAATATTAAAAATCAACCACAGTGGCAAAAAAAAAAACACCATAAAATAACATTACATTTATAAATATTTCAGCACCACAACAGTCAGGCACTGCTCCCTGGGGATCAATAGACTTCCAGTCAGAGCTGAAGGATAATCCGGCCATAGTCTGAAATCTCACAACAACCACAACAATTAAAACGATTTCTTTCTTCTAACTGTTAATTTCCATGCCTTCATGATTTCCTTGTTACTTTTCACCTGCCTTTTTATGTACTGAATTGATTTGTTTTAGACAATACTCATTCATATATACAAAAATATGGATTATTACTATTTAAGAAGTACATTCTAAATAAAAAAGTAAATTAATCATGCACCATTTCCCATTAGCCTAATAAAACAGCATTTGCAAACTAAAAAATAAAAATGAAGACATTTCATTTTTACTGTTATTTTCCATTTATAAAGGGTTACAGCTTGTGACTGTCCCATTGACTGCAAAACAATTACCAGTGTCAAGGTGCAGCTTTTTCGTCACTGTCTTGACTCTTCATAAAATTGAGATTGAACCACTGGTGGCATATGGAGCAATTAGATGACGTCTTTCAAAATGTTCTGCACCTTGACAGTGGTAATGGTTTGACAGTCAGTGGGACAGTTGCAAGCTTCCTGAATTTCAGCCAAAATATCTTAAATTGTGTTCCAAAGACAAACAAAGCTTTTACGAGTTCGGAACGACATGGGGGTGCTTAGTGGCAAAATTATAGTTTTGGGGTGGAGTAACCCTTTGAGCATCATTTGCATAATTTACCTGTGCCACGACATGTGGAATACAAATGCAATAAAAATGTAGTCATGCCAGTAAATAAATGAAAACAAGGACTAGATAGAACAAGAAGAGACTCCATATTTAGAAGGTGTGTGATAAGCGGATAAAGAGCCCAGCATTTAGAAAGTCATTATCCTCAAATCGGTGAGGAAGTAATGGTGCTGTCAGAAAGAGGAGGTATGATGTACATGCTGGGAGCAGACTTCCTCTTCGCTCTTATGAAGTCTACTACTGTGAGTTCCATCAAGGCTTTTCTATAGCCCACACACATAGAAAACCACCCTCAGCAATTACTTTTTAATGTCCTTTTACCTGTACCTTTTACCTTTTTTTCTTTTTTTCTTTTTTGAGAACCTAATTGTCATTTCAATCCCTTGTTTTCTTGCAACCTCTTGAACACCCTTCAGAGTACCACATTCCTATTAAGTCTAGAATATGTATCACTATTTTTTTTTTTACTGTGTTAGAATTCTTTATGATATGGACAAGCAAGATTAAATAAGCGTGGGTGAATTTACAGTCACAGCAAAAACAAAAGATGTGGAAATCAAAAAGCATAGCTACTCTCTGTTCCTCTTTTTAGGCACTTCATATATAGTTTCAAATCTTTGCCCGTTACATCATTTCCTAAGTGTCCCAGAGGCAGTGCAGAGATTGAAGAGAATAAGAAAACACAGTTTTGCCATTTGCACTACACTTGGTTGCATATCAAAGACACAAAGTGCAAGTTCAAAGTCTTACCAAACTCTTCATTTGTAAAGCTGCAGCACATTGGATAGAGTACAGATCTGTGTGTAAAAGTATTCATTAAACAGGACATTCGAAAAAGACATATTTAAGTTATCAAATTAATAGGCCATTTAAAATTGCTTTTTGGCCGTTTGAGCTTTACCAAAAACTCGGAATGAATTACTACACAAAACAAGGAAACTGTAGAAAATGGTAGCGATAGATAAATAGATCCCATTGATTAAATGCAATAAAAACCAACCTATTGGTTTTATGAATTCAATATTCAGTAAACCTACAGTCTACAAATAAAACACATGTGTACGAAGCACACTTTACAAACACAAACCTATGATTACTAATGAGATCACACTGGTTTTTGAGCATGTCTGTTTGAGGAGAGCAGTAATACTGTGTTAACCTCCTATGGTGCGACTGTTTTGTTTTGTGACCTCAATCTGTCAGTGTGTGATAATGTACATTGGGCTAATCTAGTGCTATGCCACTCCACAAATAAAGAAACATTGCATTCCACACACAAACTAGAAATTACAAAGTTATAAACCCAAGAAATTTGCTCAATACCCTCAGTCCAAAATCTGACTTGTGCACTGCTGAGGCTTGATAACGCAAACTGCTTTTAGTTTTTAGCTATGGGCAAATCAAGGTTACTGAAGACCAATGTGGGAGGTAAAAATACCAATAAATAAAAATACATATTTGTCTCTCAAAATAATCTCTGCAGTCCCCTGAAAAGCAAAGCCTTCTCTAAGACATAAACAACATCTTCGAAACCTATACAGAGATTTTACTGCCACGTTACATATTCAAGCGTGCTGTCAATCACAATCTATTTCCAAGTTCTGCCATTCTTTACCACATCATCGGAGTAGAGCACGGTCCTCTTTTGTTACAAGGTAATTTCCCTTCTGAAATTGATGCCATCACAAGCTGAAGCTTTGTATATGTACATCAGGATGTAAATGGGGTTTTGGTGACAGTCCATCTCAATAGGATGGTAAGAGGCCATAACTAATACTTATGGTATGTTGTCTGATGGTGGCGAGATCACTCTTGGAAAGCCATAAGGTAGAAATCTCCTAGACACACTACATCTAAAGTGTTTGCCTCAGTCATGTTCTTATATCACTGCACTGAACAAAAATACATTCAGCTAAAATCAGAGTTAAAAAAAGGCTCCTGATATGCCTTTTGTTCGACTGTGATATTATATAAATTACAAGAATTCACCAAAGCACACTGAATTATTAGCATACAACAAAAAAAGCCGTTACATCTTCATATCACTGTCATCAAGAAGCCATCTTTCTAACCAGCCTTTGTCTGCTCTCTTTTCCACTCTCCCCCTTCCCCTCGATTTCCTTCCTCTACCTACTGGTCTGACTCACACCTTAATTAGATTAAGACATGTAGTACTTTTCCGACAATTCTCCCAAGACCTAAATGGAACATAAATGATTGAATCCCTATTATCTTAAGCAATTATGAATTGATACCTGGGGGAAGAGACTTCTGACATGAAACATTCAATATTCCCCTCTCCCTTGTGATCCCCTTTTAAAATGTTTATATTCTATCATGCTGATTATTATTATTATTATTTTTTTTTTTTTTTGCCATCATTAAATTTGTAGCATTCTAGTCAAAGGCATGTTTTCACAAAGAGGGACTCGTTGAGTAAAATAACATGGCAATACTGATAATACAAAGAAGGATGGGATTGACTGGCACTTATTCTACTCTTTGTTGAATAAACTCTCTGGTGGAACAAACATTACATGGAAGTAAAGAAAAACAAAAACAGATGCGTTGCATGTCAAAAATATGTCTTATTGTGCATTTCTGTTGTGTTTGGTTGTCTGTGGTTGGAACATTATTAAAGTCTATAGTTTTAAGAGAAATAGAGGGAAAATTGAAAATTAAAGGTTTCAGTTTTACATCAAACTCGCACCACTTAACACATTTTAAGATATTAATTTTAAAGAATTATTCTTGTGTGATGTATTGTTAATTTTAACCAATTGCACAATCTTTTAGAATTTTGTTATCAGCATTTCCCTCATAATATTATCATATTTCAACTATGATTCATTTGCAGTTTATTTTCAGTCTGTCAAAACCAAACCAACCCTCAAAAAGGCTAAATAATTAAACCCAGGTTTCTAAAAATACCTAAAACTAATTCCTTTCTATTAACGACATAGTCGACAAAAAAAAAACAAAAAAAAAACACAACCTTCCTTTCCTAGGTGGTACACTAAATTTAAAGAAAAAACGTTGGAAATCAAGCAGATTTGTTGACCATTGACATGTTGTATGGAGGAAAAAATCTTCATGTTCCACAGAAAAATAAAGTAATTTGTTTTAAATGACATGATGGTATTTAAAAGCTAACAGAATTTTAATTTGTTGGTGTTCTTTCTTTTTAATGATACAAAAATAAATACATCTCTTTATTACACATTTTATCATGTCTCTCTAATTACTTTTTAAATTTTTTTTTTAAGAAGAAAAGTAATATATTTAAAGCACATTTATTCCACACTAAGCATAGTTCAATTCAATGAACATATTTACTGCCATATCACTCAAGATTAATTAAACTTCACTTTGAGTACTACCTGTGTTTAATGCAGATTTCTCAATGTTAAGCCTAAAATGTGTTTTTTAATGTCACTATTGATGATAATTGTATGATCTTTGAATGATAGCAGTCTTTAAATGCAATACATTTAATGTGTACCTGAAGCTACCCAAGTTCATTGGAAATATGTGTTTCTAAGTACATTTCTGCAGCACCATTATAACAAACCTTATTGCATGTTTTGCAGCAGTTTCAAAGTCCTAATATCCAGTGAGTGGCGCTAAAATGCAAGTTCAACATGTGACCCTGGTATATATGTGTTATGTTGATATAGGCACATATTGCTATGTTTTTTTTATTTTTTATTTTTTTCTTCAGGTACAAATTGTGGTGGTTAATAATTCCAATATTCGATAAGTGTCACTAAAATTTAATGCTCAAACCCAAACCTAAACCTACCCGAATGTGTTAACAAATTCAAAAGTGGTATAAAATGCATTTGTTGACGCAGTCGTGGTATTTTAACTTCCTTATGTGGATTTAAGCTGGGGGGGTTTTACCATCGACTCACAGGGTTTAAACCGGAGCTCTAACCAATTGAGTGGAGTAGTAATTTTAGTTAAGTAATTTTACTAAAAATTGGCTTTATTAATCAAAACTGTGGAATTGTAAATTATACTTTGTGTGAAAAGAAAAAAAAAACAGTTGTGGAAGTTTTACTCCCTCTTTTATTCATTTCAACTGGAAACTGCAGCGACTGGTATGTATACGTTTTTGGAGTTTTGCAGAAATGTGGGTAGAGGAAAATACAGTATTTGTCTACTTGAGATAGTTCCACTTTGGCTCAATCAAAATTATAGTATATCTTTAGTTGGACTTCGAAATTAGTTCTTCCAATTTGGCAGACTTTAAGTATACAGGTTTAGCATACTTAAATTACAATTGCAGGGTATTTTTATTAAGCACTTGAATTTGTACAGTAGTTTGTAGTACACTTAGCATAAAATTAACATATTCAGTAAATCACATTTTTAATATATTTAGTGGAAAAAACGGTAACATTTTATATTAAGTGGCTTTAACTACAGTGTACTTACATAATAAATACATGGTCCCACTGTATAGTAAGTGTCCCTAATACCTGTGTACTTACATAGTAACTAGATGTGTATCTAGTATGTAACCACAGTGTAAGTACACATTGC
>JAUMHR010000052.1:16090268-16105760 GCA_032361145.1 Enteromius fasciolatus
TAATGGAATAAGTTTAAATGTTTGAATTATTTCATATTTTATTATGTGTTAGAACCTAGTGATAATTTTAATATGTACAAATGTTGATTTAGTTTTTTTGAGATGTAAAATTGTTGTTATTTATAAAAGAAACTTTATTGCATTACATGAAAATATAGGGGACCAATTCATATTGACTGTCTGTAATAAATTCATTTTTGTTAGTGTGGCATTTATGTGATGCACTTAGTCTTAAAATGTCACAGATAAATGAAATTGTAATAGCTTCATGTAAAATAACAGCCACAATCATGATACCATATTATATGTAAAATTATTTTTACAAGTCATTTACTTTTAAACTTGGGATGGGAGTTTTAAAATAAAGTGCTGTACATGTAATTAAAAATTGTGGTCTATTTCAATTCTGTTTTCATCCGATGTTTTTAAATATCGGATGACACAAGTTATTTCAATTTACAGTCAAAATCTGTTAAAAAACAATTTAAACTTTAAGTTTACAGTCAAAACATGCTTTCCTAAATAATGGGTTTACATGTTATGTATATCTACAGTCAATTTATTGTTGGTTAAGTAACTGTTTAACCATGTTTTTTTGCATCTACAGTTAAAACATGTTTCGTGAAATAAGGGTTTAAACATGTTATTTAAATTCACAATCAAAGAATGGTATTTAATTTCATGGTCTGTGCATGTTTTTTAATTGCACAGATAAAACATGACATTTCAGATTACAATTTAAGCATTTTTTTGCCTCGTATAGTCAGTATACCATTTCCCATGTTGCTGTGTAAACACGTTACTTCAGTTAATGGTGCATCACCGTTATTCCCGTTAATGGCAAACGTTTGGCACCCTGTGCTGCCATGCAATGCACCGTTTTTTTACGTATTTTTTTTTACAGGTGGGGTGTGTTTGTGTTGGTTTAGTTCATGTGTCATAGGTTTATCCAAAAAAGCCATATTTATAATTGAAAAGAGAAGTACCTTGTGTTTTGTGCTTACAAGTTAATATCGTAAACTGTTGATCTTGTTACTGTGCTTATAACTAGTGTTTACCAAGGTTATTATAGTTTTGCATTTTTAAATTCGTTTTTATTTTAATATCGTTTTCAAATTTGCCATGAATTTTAGTTTAGTTTTAGTTTGTTTCATTAATGGTTTTCTTATATTTCGTTTCGTTTTTATTTTGTGAAAACATTTAAATTTTATTTTTATATATTTAGTTTCAGTTTTAGTAATTATAGTTAGGCACAGTTAGCAGAACACTGAATCTTTTGCCATGAATGACTTCCATTCTTCCCGATGGTTAGTTTGGAGATGTACTTTAAGGTTTGTGGGGTTTTCCCCCTTAATTTCAACACCACAGTTTTGTGTTGTTGAACATAACAATGCATTTGCTTTTTCCAGTTTCTAAATTTAATTCGGAATAGTCCCAAACAGGACTCTGTCGTTTCCTACCGGCAGCCATCATCTATGTCCGTCTTCTTTATCTATCAGTTAACTAATCTCGCTGTCAGCCTCAGTTGCATCATTCGCCATCTACAAGTGATGCACAAATAAAGCAGCCTGTTGGTTTAAACAAAAAAAGAAACACGTCCAAATTATTAATTTAATTTAATGTAAGTACATAATAGTTAAGGCCACCTAATATAAAGTGGAAAACAGAGATTCTGAGCAAAATCCCTATAGAATCTTAAATGATTCTGATTTGATATTTTGTTTGAGCTAATTTGCTAACACTAAGGTCACACTTTATCAACAGACACAGACAAACAGCAACAGACGCCATCTTTAAGTTTTGCCGGATCATTGCATTGCCAATGCCGTCTGTCTCCATTGGTCAGCATTTGTTTTCACAGATTAAAGGTTGAATCTGTGTGTGTCGGTTTTTGATATGTGTAAGAAGTAAAGTACTGTACTTTGCTTTCATCATTGATCTGTGTCTGTCGGTGGCCTTTTGAAAACAAGCAACATACAGCCAATGAAACTGCCCCAGTGCATACCTCATTAAAAATGAATGTCCTTTTTACAGTCACAGAAATGCCCATGTTTTAAGCACCAGGCAAACAAATGAGTTGAACCATTTCTATAGCTGTTTCTTAAGATGTCCCTCTATGTGGCGACATTTCTATATATAGTCAAGCAATCATTAAAATCAACATGTTTTTTTAATTCTCTAATCAGTGTGCCATCATAAATAACCAAATAAATTTAACACATCCACAATATATTTAGTGTGAACACTATAAAATTGAAACCCATGATTAATAATAACCAAATAGAGTACAACTAAACAAAATATCAATAAGCAAACTTTATTTTGTCTTTCATTATTGTAGGCGTAAAAAACCTATTTATATTTTATAAATGTGTTAATGTGTTAGCAAAACACTTCCAATCCCAAATTGCTGAGAATAACAGGGGGTTTTGGTAACAGCAATGTATGCTATCTGTGAGTGTGACACCATATGGCAAAATGCTGTGCTGAGTGGGAGAGAGAAATGCATGAGTGAAAATGTATTTTATTCAGAACAGGGGATTTTATAATCACTGCAGGAATATAAAGTGCATGTCAACAACCTGTGCCATTTAATGTTGGGAAAAAAAATGAGGCCAATGATTTCAACCTTGAAACACTTGACTCCCGCATGTACAGGAGCAGCAAGAGGATCTGTTTATCAAAGCCCCAGGTGCCAGTGTTTGTCAAAAGTAGAGATCTTAAGTTCCTAGAAACGCACAAAAAAGGGTCATTAGCTCACTCTACAATTGAAGGAACTCGCCTTTGGCAGCTGGGCAGTCACTTTTAAAAAGAGAAACCAAGATTAAAGTGGAAAGAGCCCCACTGGTAACCAATCTGCATGCCGATAGCGAGCTCTCTCTGTTTTGTTCAGTGGCACTTAATCCTCTGTTTTTGTGGGTTTTTTTTCTTCCTTTTTTTCAGTTCTGATGTGATAAAATACACCCTTTTATTACCATTATTTACTCTTCTCTCTCATTTTCACTTGTTTTGGGGATCAGGTGATAGCTGTGGTCAAAGTTACCGCATCGGCCCTTTCACATTATTCAATGTAGCAAATCGCCAACAAATGTACATTCATGCATAATCTCAAACCGTACAGCCAACCATTGCACAAAAATGAATAACCTCGGGCTATTCAGTTATGCTACTTTGTGAATAAAGTTGTTCTTTATGCTACAGTCTAGCAATTTCTCACTTCTTGACCTCACTTTAAGCACCTTAATGGGTATGCAGTGTTATTTCCTTGGCAAATAACCCCTAGAGAAAAATGTACTAAGCAATAAATGTGTTTTTTAAAAAGCCTCTTATGGTGAGAGATTATCCTATAAATGTTTATTTTGCTCTCTTGTATTTTCTTGATTATGACAGATTTTTTGAATATGCAGTTACAGTTAGTGGAAGGATTTAAAACTTTGAGTAATGGCCCTCATGCTCCGTTGCCTTGGCTGCTTTCCTGTAACTCTCAATTTTCACTAATGGCTGGCAAAGTGAGATCTCCCATGATACCGTCACACTGTTTCTGAGCCGTGTCATGGTGCAGTGCAAGATGGACTGATGACCGTTGTCTAGGAGAAAAGTACTTCACAAAATCACACTTAAGTTTAAATGTACATGTCTATAATAAAATGTTCCGTGGTTATAGGCTTCACGATGTATTATTATCATTATTATTTCTACTACTAATACTACTACCATTTTTTTGAGGAAGGTTCTTATTCTCACAAATTAAATATGCATTTATTTAATTCATTTGCTTTTACTAAAACATGATTATTGTTACAAACTTTTACATATATACACCTGAAACAAGTATGTTTGACTGTCTAAAATTGTTCATGGGTCTACAACAGAATTTGTCTTGGTTTGTCATATTGCGTTTTTGTTGACAATATCTCACTACTGCCATCGGCAGTCCCATGGGATCTCTTCTAAGTGACAGCAGGCTGAAGTTGAAAGCAGTGTGCAATTGACAGAAAACACAGACTTAGAACATGTTTACCATTGCAATTCATAAATGACAGCATACCCAAAGAAAACTGCTATAAATAATAGTTATGTGCAGACGTTAATAAGAAACCCTAAGCTTATCCTGTGGTGAAATGTGTCGTGGTTATATTGTAGCCTATTCTATTCATTACATTTTAATTATAAGCATGTCAAGTCGTGCACTGGCCATATCACATATATCCTGTCAAGTTCCCGCTCTCTCTCACACACACACTACGTAATCGCAATAACACTGATGACATCGACAAACTGCATCTTCTCCTACTCGTGTGTCAAGAAAGAAAGGCAGAAAAAAAAGGATGAAATAATTCCAGGGAGACATGATCTCAATGGCCAGCAGTTATTTAAATTAGCACCCCAAAGCTCAAGCCTTTATAATATTTGTCCTCATTGCACGTTTAATTGGCTGGTCTATAATTTTGCGCCGAGAATTAAAATTCAATGACTGAGATAACATAGGCATCCACTTAACCTTCACCCTTATTTTGAACATTTTAATGACTGCCTTGCTTCAGTGACACCATCAGTGTTTATAGCGCTAACGGCAAGAGCAGTATCTGGAGACTAAAGAGAGAGATCTCATTTATACACACAGCCTGTTCTTGCATTTATTTTCACTCTAAATTACCAGCCCTTCTGTTTGTTAAAGCACCTCATCTGCATGGAACGCAGTGAGCAAGGCTTCTGCGGACACAGACGCATGTGTGTGAGCGTTTCTCTCTATTTCACAGCCAGACTGGAGCCCTGGAGTCACACAGGAGGAGGAAATCAGCCCTAACACACAACTGTAATCCATCTTAAAAGCACACTAGATAAGCTGTTTAAAGCGTTCAGAAAACAGAGCCCTCTTGAAACTCACACACACAATGACATTCAGATGTGCTCCAAGTACAGAACAATTACTGCTCATTCTTAGAGATAAGACGAAACGCTATGAGAATTATATGTATGTGCTGTTATTTATTTTGCAAGAGTATATCCTATCTGATTTTGTTCATTTTTGACGCGATGTTTCATACATGCTTGTGGGATTAACCACATTATCCCTACTATCTATTTTCACATAATAATTGCAATTTGACAACGTCTGGGCAGAAAAAAAACCATCACAAATTGCACCAGCAGCCACTTTTCCAAGTAATACATTCATTTGGTTATTAAACTCGTAATTACTTTTCCAGATTTCCCCTGGTAACACATGGCTATATATCTGAACTTGTGAACTTCAATGGTTACTGCCAATTTAGCTGTCATCAGTTGAAACATCAGGGCCGAGAGTGTCATTCGCTTCCTGTGAAGAATAACATTACAGGTAGGGTCCCGCTAGCAATTATCTCCCAGGAATTACAAGGTGTCATTACTAGTAAGAAGGAGAGCGAGATAAAAATTAAGTGGCCTGGAAGTCTCACTGAAAATGTTGAGCTTAGTTTTCTATCTCAGCCCCATCCTTCTTTTATCATTCATTATAGCACCAAAGGAAAGTGCATGTTTGTTATTTCATAGTTTATGTTGACGGGTACTAATTTATTCCACCTACTGAGCACTGGCAAGGAATGGAAGCAGAGATAAGACAAATTGATGAGCAGTTGGCTGGGATCTCAGTGACTGTAAAGATGTAGAGGAAGAAGCCTCAGGTCATTAGAATACTGAGGAAATGAAATCGTTCGCAACCTTGAGAAGTCAAACTGTGGGTGCCTCCCCACCAAAAAAGCTGTTTAAGTTGAGCTGGAATCATAATATTATTGGATTGTGATGAGTAAAAATCTATATCTGCGCTATACTTTGTTTACACAACGGCACAAGGGTTAAAAGCAGTCACAAATGTTACGGTGCTAAGACGCCATCTTTGATATTTATTTTAGATCCTGAATGCAGGGTGTTATTCGTGTCCTCATGAAAATCTGACTATGAAAAGCCTACGAAATGTTAAATACATTTAAAAAATTCTTTTTATAATATTATAATTTTAACCGCCCCAGCTATCTTTGTTTTTAGTTTTTTAAGAGTCAGCAAACCTAAACCTTAAAAAAGCTCCCACTTTATATTAAAAGGCATTACATAAAATAAATAAATAAATAAATAAAAAAGTAAGAACAATGTTCATATTGTATTGCAAAACACATTTTTCTGCTATCGAGGTGGGATACTGATACCAAGTGATTAATTTAAATGTAACTGAAGGCCACCTAAGTAGGAAAAAAAAGAAAAACTCAAAAGTCTGTAGAATATTTTAGGCGTGTATAAATTAATTGTGATCTAAAAATATTGGTATGCAAACTCATTCGTTTTATCAACATGTCAGTCTGGATTATGATAGTCTGTGGAAGCGCTTCATCAAGAATAATATTTAAAAAATGTATCAATGTTTAACTAACATCTAACATACAACAAGCATATATGAGTAGTCAGACATTGGAATATAATATTTAATATTAATATATATGTAATAACGCACTTCAAAATTTCCGATTTCTACTGCTCATTGTCCAGCTACGTACCTTAGAGTTTATTTTTATTTATTTTTCTATACGAGTAAGCTTGAATCTAAAAACAAAACTTCAGACATTTAAAAATATTTTAAGGTGGTGTAATGATGATTCAAATAAATATATTGGCACATGATCTCATTAGCCAGTTGCATCTCCATGTGCGTAAACATATACAGCTCGAAACATCACATCACATTCTGAGCACGGAAAAAGCAATGAAAAAAAGTATACATTGTTTAAAAATCCTCTTTAGAAAGACAATGTTATCTCTTTTTTTCTTCAATAAAGCTTTCTGTGAAACAGGTTAAAGAGATACCAGAAACAGAAAGTCTCCCTCAAGTCCTAAAGCTAATGAAGTCCACACTGCATTATCTTTCTGATGTAAACTTATCAATTACAGAAGCCCAGTGCTAATGAGTTTCCTCACCACTTTTGCGGTATCCGTTTTAACACTAAATGACTGGTGTGTGTGTGTGTGTCATATTATTAGGAGCTACTGTGTCACAGAGACGGTATGTTAAAGAAAAGACTATCTGCTGTATATCAGCTCAAAACTGTGAGGCGAAAAATTTAACAGTTTGCTTTAAAATTTAAACAGTTTATAGCTATTTCGTGAGAAATAACATTAAATTATGTAATTAATCATAATTTTATTTGACCATGCTTTCATCTATCTATCTGTCTGTCTCATTACATTGCGGACCAGTCTTAAACCAGCCTAACCTTACCAGCAGGCACAGGCCAATTTGGTATTCACTTTACATTGGATTTTGGTCATACAACCAAAATTGTTGTAAAAACAATTGCCATTGGTATTGGACATAAAATTAATGTTGAATTGACATTGAATTTTGGTCACCCAATGTTGAAACCGAAATAAACATATACAAGCGCCTTTTAAGGTTATATGCGCCTGCTGGGTTAAGCCTGCTTTTTTTTTTTTTTTTTGACCGAAGACTGCTAAACATTTCTTGCAACTACTGCAATAAATTACAATTTAAAATGCATTCAAAAAGAACATTTTAATTGTAATAATATTTCACAATATTACTATTTTACTGTATTTTTGATCAAAGAAACATTATTAAAAAGCATAGGAGACAATATTGTAAAATAAATAAATAAAAATAATAAAAATTGTGTGGACCCCAAACTTTTTAACAGTGGTGTACAGTACATGCTCAAAAGAAGTCAGCAATTCTGTTTAAAATTGAGTCAGTACTACAGGTATTAATAGGGCACACCGATGAAAAATGCTGCTCATGATTCAAAAATGATCTGGCATTGCATACAGGTTTGATTCTGTTTCGGGAGCGCAGGGATTTCACTTCCCAGCAGTTGCCTTTGAGCACCATTTATAATGCTGTTCTCCCTCATACGCTCCACATTCAACCAAAGTAAATGAGCAGACAGAGATGCTTTGATCTGGTTCTGATATCTGTCGAAATTTTCATCCCACAACAAAGGAGAGAGGGGGAGAAACAGGTAAACCCTGGCCTTTTGATCTCCACCCTATAGCGGGCCGCACGGCCTCAGAAGTGGCATGGGTCATTAAAACTCTTCTGCCATGGAGGCTCACTTGAGTGCAGATGAGAGAACTAGGTTACAGGAGAGGACTGTGCTGTCAGGAACATCCAGCTAAGAGGCTTCCAGGTCTCTGGGGCCTCTATCCATCTTTACATGAATCCACATTTGCTCAAAGACGTTGAGTCCACAGACCGACCTCTAACCAGGAACTCAAAAGACTTTACCTGCAAGCTGATGCGGTATATTTCTCTTGCTCAAACTACATGGAGTTAAGACTCCCATCCTGGAATAAACAGACTTTCAATTATTTAAATGAGTAAACATTAATATGAATCCATATGCTAAAGTGTTTCATGTCTTGTTTGGTATCTTCTGTGCTGGCTGCCATAATTCAAGACGGCCTCTCCAAGATGCTTTGTGGATTCATTTGGCAATGTGATGTTGCCCAGAATCGCCATTGTGTCCCACAATGAGGCTTATCCATCCAACAACTCAATTTCACTTTTTTTTAGCCCAAATGAGATTGGGTGTGAGCAAAGGCAATGAGGTCAGTGTGAAAAATAATCTCGTAAGGCATAATATTCCTCATACATATTTGAAATATGTGAATGCAATTTGAGAGGGAAGTATGCTTAATCTATTCTTTGATGTGAGATGGCAAATCCATCCCCACCTGTCAAGAGACTAATCAATTTCATTCCTTTATTCCAATGCGGGGGAAGCCAAGTTAACCAAGATTGTATCGGGGGTTTTTTCTACATTGTCTTCGGGGCCCTTAAAAGCATATTATACAGTGAAGATCGCATATATTTCTAATGATTTTGGCTATTCAAAGTCATTGCTTAATGTGGGATTACAAGACAGATATATTTTGTTATATTTTGTTATATAGTTATAGATGTATTTTGTACAGACTAGAAAGATAGAAAAAGAAAAAAAAACTGTGCAAAAAAGACTGGCAATCACAGAACGCACAACAGGAGGGAAGCATAGGTGTGCTTTCTGGAACGTGCTGAATGTGTTTCAGTGGCCATCCAGACGTCCACTGCACTATCCATCTGGTACTTCCAGATTTGCGAGTCACTATCAAACTAACTTTGATTTCCAGATGATTGTATCAACCGGAATCACAGCTTCCAAGAAATGCATTAGTCCTTGCATTCTGGAATAAGAGAGATTGTACAATTCACGTATGGGAACAAACAACTTTACTGGACTTGTGCAAAACAGATTGGCGAACATTAACAATAGCAGATGAGAAATGTTTTTTAAAACCTCTAAATCTGTGTCCCATCAAGGACCACTCAGATCCTGCACCGAAACAAAGAAGTACTTGAGATATTTATTTATTTGTCAAAATGATGCATTTTTGAGTTATTTCTGAGCATCACAGATGCTCATGCCACTGCCAGTATCACACAAATGTGTTTGTAAAGACATACTGTGCACCAAAACACAGTCTGGTTGTTCATCGTCAGTACGATGGTGCAAAAGGACCAAATATCTGTGATGGTTTTAGCAGCAGGTGCAAGAGCAGACCTGAAACAGACTGCTAGTAATCTGGTAATCTGGGCTAGTATTTCAAGTTTTTCCAAGAGGAATATACGGCGTCATTCATCAAGGCTGACAGACTATACCTAAGCACCTGAGAGCTGCCATCCAATATCATATACTCAAATCCATTCTCATCCAGACACGCCGAGGGTCACATCATATCCCCTTTCGCAGGAAGACTCCCTTACACACAGTCTTAACGGCCACTATATCACTAGTCTTTTCACATTTTTCTCACTCATATCTCTATTCTGGCCATATGACATTACCAATATACATCAAGATAATGATGATGATATCTAGCGCTGCAGACCGATGACAGAAATGATGTTCGTGGTAATATGCCACTCATTAATGAAGGTTTTGCATTCTTACCTCGTCAATGTATTATATATTAATCGTAAATGTATAGTTGTTTCAAAAACAAAGTCTGAAAAATGCTAATAATTTCAATGCTATTCAGTATTCAGTTTCTAAGTTAATTTTGAATGGGTTTAACAAATCAATGCTCTTATTTAATGAATGCAAATTAATTTAAATAAAGAGTAATCAAAATAAAATGCATTACTGTTTTTTTTTCGTTGTTGTTGTTGTTGCACCGACTATGCAGAAAGAAATCTGAATATGCACAGCATGAAAATCATTAATTTTTATAGGACAGTGCAAAACTAACTGGACTGGAGATTTGCCAAGTTGATGGGGAGACTTCCATGAGGATGTAATTGCTTTACTCACCAGCTCCAACTTTTAGCATCAGGAACTTGGACCAGTTTCTCTTAAATCCAACAAGCAAGCTTCATCTACATCTCTTGCTAAATAAATAAATAAATAATAAAAAACGAAGCATTTGTTGCATTCTTTTCCGGGGCTAATGCTCAGCCACTATGAGCAACAAAGAAAGTCTCTTGCATGTCTCACTCAAGCTGGAGGAGAGTGCATGGGGGACTAATTATGCTGGCACAACCTCAACACTCAGTGGGAGAAATTTCTCTCTTGTGGAGAGTTCTGGGTACAGTTAGGCGCCCACTGGTCTGAGACACTGGAATCGGGCATAAAGAGAAATCATTTGTGGCTCTACCGATCATTTGACTAATGGCTTCCATAGTATTGTAATCAAAGGATATGAATAGCCAAAAAGTTCAAAAGATAGAGACAATTCATGATGAGATATCATACACGCTCCAGGTTACACATTCAAATGCTTCTGAAATGTCATAATGTGTCATGTTGAAAATGCATCATACAAAAAAAAAAAAAAACAATTAACTCACATACAGTAGAGCAAAAGAAACTAATTAAAATGCAAAACAGGCCCTAGCATGAGGTTTCACAACACGACAGCAACCGTCTCCTCATTTTTTACACTCTGTTTTGTTTGTTTCACCTATTGGGCAGCTTTCAGATGAGAAAATATTTTGCATCATGACCCTGATCAAAATGCAGCTGACATTGCGGAGAACAATAGCAGTGCATTTAAATGGACGACGCGTGCGGCGGCTGAAGAATGGCACTAAATGAAACAGGCTTCAAAGCAGGGTGGCTCAGCCTGCCTTTGTTACCCAGACTTTGTATGAGGATGGATAAAAACCTTGAGTTGATTCTGTGAATATGCAATGGCTTACAACAAATCCCTGGGCTGTGTCAAGAGCTCTCGTTTGAGCCGCTGTGCTTTACAACAACGACGCTCCACTGGGAGCAACAGTTTCAGCATATACGCCAAAGGGTTACATGAATTATCAATAACTGTGTATATTCTGCTCACTATATGCTCTGTTCAGTCATTCTAAATGGACAGCGTGCTCTTATCACTCTCTGTTGCTGGGTAACAGCTGAAGAGAACTGTTATGTGCTTCTAGTGCCTTTAGAGGGGCCATTTTGACTCATAATTCCTGAAAAGGGTCTCTGAAAGCAGCTGTGTCTTTGTGAGGTAAAACTGGCACCTCTGTACACACAATACATTGTGACCCAATAAGCCCAAATCATTTCTAATGATTCCTCCTTGAAAAGAAAGATTAATGACATTAACTAACGAGATTCGCTTACAGCTCAGGAACAGTTTGTATGGAACTTTTAGGCGAATATCCTTGTTTTTGATTTAATCATCCCTGAAAAATAACATGAAATGTTTGCAAAGGCTTAAAGGGATCTAGTTCAACTAAAAATAAAAACTCTGTCATCATTTACATTACATGTCATCCCCAACCCATGTCACTGTCCTTTTTCTGCGGAGCACAAAGGAAGATATTATGAAGAATTTTTTTGTCCATAAAAGGAAAGGAAATGGAGTTCAAGATCTATTTGGCTTCTAATGTGTGGACAAAAAAAGACATGTTTCACCCAAGACCCAGACATTTTTCAAAATGTCTTCTTTTGTGCTCCACAGAAGAAAGAAAGTTTTACGGGTAAGTAATAGGGATGTGTCCAAAGCCGAATACATTATTTGGATAATGGCTTCAAAATGAAAAACAAATTCTACCAAATAATAGGAAAAAATATTCAGTAGGCAAAGTCTGTGTTTGCTAGATAACAGGTGAGTCACATGATAGCACAATATTTTACACATTCCACTAAAATCACTATGAAATAATGAGTGTGTGAAGTGAATAAATGTAAACTCTACGAGTGAAATGAACCTCAGTTCAACCTCAGAAATCAGACACGCGTCGAAACCTGTACAAATGATGCACAATATGATTTTCTTAGTCTTCTGGAACTGAGGCAAATTTCCCATGAGCAATTATTTTCGACCTTTTTTCAACAGAATTATATCTTCTATGGGTTTACCGTCTAATATCATGCATTTACCGTTTACACGCTGTTCACTTGCAGATTTCTTCCAAACAGATACAGATTTGAGATTGCCACAAATACTAATATTTGCTCTGCCAATAAGTGAACAATGTACAGTATGTTTATATTTAAAATTATCCAATAATGGTTTTAATTGCATCACAGGAAATCACAAATATTGGTCCCACTTTAGATGACCTTACGTATGTACCTACGTACGTATTGTATTGTGAATCACTTTTGCTGATATTGAGGTGGGAAACAGGTAAGTTTAGGGACTGGTTTGGTAGCATGGGTAGGTTAAAGGTGGGTCAACAGTGTAATTATAATGTAATTGTAATGTAATTGCAATCTTGCATTAGATTTAATTACATGCATGTGTGTATGCATATATATATTCAGCAGAAATATGTACTTTCAATGATGCACCTTTTTGTTCAATATGAAGTAAGTCTATGGGTGAGGTTTCTGTTTCATTTCACACTATAGGTAAATAACGAAGTGAACAACAGCAACAGTAAACTTGTTTCACTACAAACCAGTGGGTTCATAGTTAAGATAATACATTAAAGCAAGTACATACAAAAATTATGATAAGACACAACAATTTTCAATATGAAGCAGCAAAATGAATTGTTTGTACAGCTAAAAATAACTGGACGCAGATCAGACCAGAAACTATACCCATAGAATTTACAAATGGCCACATCCATTTTTACATATATTATATTATAACATAAAACCATTTTTTTTTTATTATAATGCAGTGCAATGTAACTGTTTTGTCCTGTATGTTTGATCAAATAAATGAAGGCTTGATGAGCAAAAGTTTTGACCAGTACAGTGGCTAGCAAAACTAGCTATAACATCTTGGTATTTACTTGAATCCCATTGATTAAGTATATTTAGAATATCAAAACTTAGAAAAACGTAGCCTTTAGTGTGTACAATGTAAAAAAAGTATGGACACAATAAGTGCATCACAGGAAATCACAAATATTAGTCCCACCTTAGGTGGCCTTAGATACTATGTACAGTACTTGCAAAAAAAATAAAAATAAAAATGTGCAAGTTTGGTGCACTTGTTTTCCTATTGCATTATAGAAGTACAATGTAAAAACATGTACGTGCAAAATAAGTGCACTGTGTCAAATTATTAATTTAAATATAAGTGCATAGTATTCAAGGCCACATAATCTATAATAAAGGTGGGACTATAACATTAAAACCTTTTAGTTACAAGACCTACACTCACGGGAAAGGGGCACAGGTCAGTTCTAACAGCTGATCACAAACCGTGATGTGTTAAAATAGCTCGTCTTTGACATTCACAGAGAGACACCTGCATAGATTATTTCTTTCACAACAGGTCCCTGCTAATCTCACTCTCACTTCTTACAGGCTGCCTGTGAAAAGCAAACTTAGTCTATGCACCTAGCTTTGTGTCTGCCATCGATTGTTCTCTCTCCTCTCATCTGCCATCCATAGGCCTGTTGCTATGATGCCATTGGTTTTCTGAAGCAAGCTGAATAGGCTCTACAAAGAAACGCATTTACTGAAGAGAGATGCTGTGTTCTGAAGATGCGGTGGCATTCATCTAGCCTTGTTATTCTGTCCCTGAAATGAACGTGTCCTTCCTCTCATGCCCTTTACTTTGTTATGCTCAAAGGGCATGGTGAGGAAAATCCACTCTGGCAGCCATTCTCTCGACAGACGTAAACAAAACGACGCTCTGTCAGATGTACAACTCCTGCAAGGTTCAATACCATAATTTGACGATAAGAACAAACTACATATCATGAGAGATTTATCCCCCTCCTTCCCACCCACTCACTCATGAAAGCTGTTTTACATATCACCATTTTATACCCTAAAAGACAGACATGCACAGGAAGTATGTAGACTGCAGATAAGAACAAAAGAAAGGAAGCCGATATGACTTGAACACTCCAGTGGGATCATATCCATCGCCATGACGATGTGGGAGTAGTTAACATTTCATAAGCTCTGCATTCTTGGGTCATTTGCATATGCATTGGCGCATTTTATTCTCACATGCATCTCTGTCAAAGTCTTTGGTGTATGTTGGAGAGTTTTACACACTAATGGCTTCCATAGTATTGCAATGACCGAGACCACAATAAATAAAGGGACTAGCTATCTCACAATCTGAAAAAAAATTAGTAAATATATCAAATATATTTTTTGTAAATGCAATTTCACTTGCTCAACAGTTGACCTTCTGCACTGAATGGATGTCATCAGAATGACAGAGACAGAGTCCGAGTTCAAACAGCTGATATCACAATAACAATAATATACAAGCAAGCAACACAACAGTGTGCTAGAAGTAAACAAATCCATTAAATCCGTTTTTTTTTTTTTTCAAATGAGTCCTCTATTGCCCTCATGCCTTAATGATGGATTTCTTACTAACCAACTGTTTGTTTTTGTTTTTCTTTACAGGGCATTAAAGGGTTAGCTCACCCAAACATTTTAATTTGGTCATTAATAACTCACCCTCGTTTCATTCCAAACCCATAAGACCTTTGTTCATCTTCGGAACACAAATTAAGATATTTTTGTGATCTCAGAGAGCCATCTGACCGTCCACAGACAGCATGTGGCAATGATCCAAGTCCAGAAACGTAGTAAAAACACAGGTAATGACAGTCCATATGACATCAGTGTATCAACTTTATTTTTGCGATGCTAGGAGATTTTTATTTTTATTAATTTTTTTTCGCAAAGAAAACAAAAATAACATCATTTACTCTATGCATTATTCTCCCGCCATTCTTCCACCATTTTAGAGAGTATCACAATGCACCATATATACGCAAGTTTTAACATAATCAACCTAGCTTACAATCTGTGGTTGTTTACGCTAGGAGGAAAGAGTATGCATACATAGTGATACTCTCTAAAATGGCGGAAGACATGAGTCACAAGAGAAGAATGGATAGAGTGAATGTTATTTTTGTTTTCTTTATTCTCCTAGCATCTGGTTTCACATTGACTGTTTTACTGATGTTCCCTTTCGACATTTCACTCGTACTGCGTCTGCTAAGACGCATGGGGAAAAGCTCCTTTTCCCCCTAAC
>JAUMHR010000052.1:16124897-16135148 GCA_032361145.1 Enteromius fasciolatus
GGGACTAAGATCCTGTTGCTCACTCAGTCTTCCTTAGGTGTAGGAGTTTAATATTTCCCCCACAAGGCGGTGGCATAATCCCCTCCGTCACACATGCTCCTTGTGACAGCCCCTCAATGGCCAATTCCTCTGAGGATGAATCTAGGAAGAGCACTACAACAGGTCCCATTTGAGCCTTTGCAGTCAGTAGAGCTTAAGTTTCTTTCTATGAAAGCTTTGCTCCTGCTCGCATTGGCCTCCATTGGTAGGGGACCTGCAGGCATTTTCGGTCGACGACTCGTGCCTAGAGTTCGGGCCCGAGGATTCCCAGGTAACACTGAGGTCACGGCCCCGCTACGTGCACAAGGTTCCAACTACTCCATTCAGAGATCAAGTGGTGAACCTCTAAGCGCTGACCCCGGAGGAGGCAGACCCAACCCTGCTGTTGCTGTGTCCTGTCCGAGCACTTAGATGCTATGTTGACCGGACACAAAGCTTTAGGACCTCAGACCAGCTCTTTGTCTGTCACAGTGGACAGCAGAAGGGGAATGCCGTCTCCAAGCAGAGGATGGCCCACTGGATAGTGGATGTCATTACCCTGGCCTATCAAGCACAGGGTGTGCCCTGCCCCCTCAGTGTACGAGCTCACTCAACAAGAAGTGTAGCATCGTCCTGGGCGTTGCTGGCAGATTTTTGCAGAGCTGCGGGTTGGGCGACCCCTAACACGTTCGCTAGGTTTTATAGCCTTCGTGTGGAACCAGTTTCCTCCCGTGTTCTCATCTCAAACAGGTAGTGACACAGAGAGGCCCTGTTTCGGTCGGCTTGGCAATAGCAATTCTCCAGAGAGTCCAAAAACAGTAGACCCTACTGAGTTCCTTCGTTCCCCGTCGGCAGCTGGATGTTGCAGAGCATCTGGTGCCAGGCCCTTGATGCAATGAATCATTGAGAACAGCTAGAGGGCTGGGGCCCCTTGAGTGATACCCACTGAGGACCTCATGTGGTATTCATGGTATAAAAAAATGGCAGTCTGCTGTTCATGAGGGTTCAATAGTTCATGATATATGTGTATCCGTCTTATACCTCCTACGGGAAGACTGACTTTCGCACATCTTTTTAGACATCCCAGTGCTCCAGTTACTGAGGTAGTGCAGTATTGGTATTCTGTGGTCAAAGTTCCAGCCTAGAGGCCAAACACTGGGGGCTTGGGAGACTTCTACACAACGCTTCCATGGCGAATAGGTAGGGATCCCTATTCATCGGTCACCGACATGACTCGGAGTAACTGACTGAAAGGAAAGATCTCGGTTACATATGTAACCTTTGTTCCCTGAAGAAGGGAACGGAGCCGTCATGTCCCGTCGCCATGGATCTGTACCGCCGCTAGGGGGCCGTGTCACTGGCTCGGATCCTCAGCGAAGAACTAATGAGCGCTTAATCCGCTGCCAACTCATACTCGCGTTGCGATCAGATGCAGCTAGATGTTAATCAGTGCATGCCAATTTCATTGGCGTGTTTTCATACACGCAGAGTAGATTGGACATATCGAAGCAAGATTCCTATTCGTCGGTCACCGACGTTACGTCTGATACCGGAAGGCAGCTTTGTGACAGTGTTGATAGTGTTTTCCGTAAGATCAACACTGCATTCACATTTCATAAGATGTGGGATTCAAGTACACCTACTTTTAAAAAAAGATATCTACTCACCTCAGTCTTCTTTCTTTTTTTTCTTTTTTGGTTTTATTAAACACTATTAGGTCATAGGTCATCATCACTGTGAGGCAGTGAAATGAAGTGCATCAGATGCAGAGGGAGTTAAAAAGGAAGGTTGCATCTCAGTTACTTTATCGTACCACACCACATCTTTGATTCATTGTTTGCATCAACTAGGTTAATCCAAAATCAATCACTCTTATCCTGAATATGTTGTCTATGATGGATTGACTTTGTCCTGCAAATGCTAATAAATATATTACTAGCTCTAATCAGCCAGAAACTCTTGCTTCCTCTACTAGATGTTATTAGTCAGAGTGAAAAGGGCAGCCACTATGTTCTACTTCATTTAGAACCAAGAGAAATGAACTCAAGACGCAGTGCAACGAAACAAAGTAATTTGCAAGTATCTCATAATCATTACATGTAGCTAGACCTATTGTGAGCCCTTGTGAGCTGGATTATATTACAACTTTGATGTACTTTGTGAGGGTTATTTTGAAGTACTAGGCCATTTACCGATCTGTCCTGATATTTAATTTCATATAACCCGCTCTGATAAGATTTAATCTCTCTAAATATTAGGTGCATGCACAGTTTTTGGGCCTCACTGTAAATCATTTCTGAATCTCATTTTTGGTTTGCACATGTAATTCCACCTAAGCTTATTGTGGGACCTTCGGTTTAATTTTTTTCATCAGAGAGTAAACAAGAATAATAATGGATTGACTGTGGCTGATTAATCGCTGGGGCTTTGGATGACAGTGGATTAACCTGCCATTCTGAGCAGGCATGAGGTATTTACTCGAACGGCAGTGATGGAAATCCATATGAGGACATCTCATCTGAATTGTGGTGGACTTAGGGTCATTTGCAGGGTTGTAGAAGTCTGTCTTGTATACAGTATGTGCGCTTATGTTTGTGTGTGTCTGTGCCTATGTTAACATGATAAGTGTATGAATTCCAATTGAGGATCTTTGTGCTTTGTTTTGTATATTGGGTTTACCAAATTAAGTGATTTTATTTTAATTAACTTTTTTCTAAAAAGTATACATACTAGTTCTTGAGTACACATATTTTTATTGATTACTTTTGATTTATTGATTACAGACAGAACAAATGTAGAAGCTTTGTAATCGTCAAACTGTACACACATATATTTTATACCTTTACTGTGCACTCTGAGTTAGAAACTGCTGTTCAAACAAATAAAAACATAGGGACATACATACATACCATAATAGTTAGGACAGGATAAAAAAAGCATTTTCAGGTTCTGTTTGCAATTTATATTTTTACTATTTTAATTTATTTATTTTTTTCATTCCAGAAAAAAAAAAAAAAAAAAAAAACATGCTGTGTGTCAACGCATCAGTGTGTATGTACGTCTGTAAGCAGATGCGATCTTTGTCTCTCTCCCCCACATCTGTCTCGTTGTTGTTCCCACCCAGCTGTCTTACAGCTTTCACCACACCATTCTTTGCCTGCTAACAGAGGCCCACAGCAACTAGTACTTTTTTGTGATTTATTTAGCCTTCATTGTCTTTATTTCTGATTTGGATTGTTCAAATCTCTCACAGCTAAGCTGACATTTTGAAAAACAGAGATATAATCCAGCACATTTCACTTGAACCAGTTCATGCTAGAGGTGCACAAAAAAAATTGTTTTACATGTTAATAGAATATCTCCAAAATTATTGTGGCTTAAAGGCAAATTATCCATCAATCAGAGATCGCATATCTAGTTGTAATGCCTTATGTCATTGTTTGTGTGTTTCATGGTTTAGTTTTGGTTTCGTTTCATGATTTCCTGTTTCCTTATTTGGTCCTAAGTTTCTGTCCTAGTTTAGTTCATTGCGTTAATTACTGTCCAGCTGTGTCTAGTTTATGTCTGTGTATATATAGTGCCTACGTTCTTGCTTTAGTTGTTGTTTGTCAAGGTTACTTTGCTTATGTTCTCGTTGTGCTTCCCGTCTGAAATTAAACTATTTTACTTGCAATGATCCTGTCTTCGCCTGAGTATCCGCACAGACCATGACACTAGTGTTAATTGGCCACGCAAAGCAAAAATAATGTCTATCTTAAAAAATATGTGTCTTTGAAATAATAGCATACCATATCAAATCTCAAATATTAGTTACATTAGGAATACCCTGCTTATTTGATATGTAAGATCAAAAGGGGTGGATGAATTATATAGGCGTTGTGCCTTGTGTTTCCTGCTGATTTCTGCCATATTTCTTTGGTATGTAAATCACTTACCAATAATTTGAGAGCTCTACAATGATTGACTTGATGCTTAACAAAATAAATGATAGTGTATTGAGATTTTTAAATCATTGTTTGTTTCAAATATGAAATCGACAATATGGTGTAATGTGTAGCAAAAAAAAAAAAAATTTCAGTCATGTAAACGACAGGGTTATTTGAGAAGGTAAAGTGACTGGGGGAAAAATCTCAATAATGTAACTCTGCCTTTCTTTTGTTGTTCTCATTTTGCCACCAACATCCTTTGCACTTGTCAAACAGCTCAAGGGGCTCAAAGTGCTTGAGAAAAAAAAATCTAAAATAAATAAATAAATCAAATCCCTAATGAGAAGAGGGAATCAGGCAGTGGGGAGACAGAATAATAATGTGTCATTTACAAATGATGAAACAGCTAAGACAGTTGTGTGGGGGTAGAAAGTGTCTCGTTTCGCCCCAGGAATCTGACAGCATTGTCAAGCAAGAGTCCCCACGTAACTTTAGCACTGCAGAAGAACTTCAGATCAAAACAAGCTGGCATCACACGGCAGTTAACCTTCTGTCTGTTGTTTGTGTTGCACTAATTTGGTCATCACTAGGCTCAGTGTGGTGCCATGGAGCTAATTACATCAGTTGTGTTGAGAGAAAGAATGATGGGACGAGTACCTGAGGCAGGCTTCAGGCTCACTAAATGTGGATCCGTGATTGAGGGTGTGTCACATGAGCTCTCTTCCCCTCGCGCAATTCAAAACCAAATTTGGGATAATTTTGAGTATTGTGAAAATAATCAAGACAAATGTGCCAGATAGATAGATAGATAAATGATAGATAGTCAATTAATGTATCTTGCTTATAGTATATATATTTACACATTAATGCGGTAATCTTCGGATCGCATCTGTTCTAGCAAAAAAAGAATATTCACATTTCTGCAACAAACATCTTAATGACTTTGCAGCAGTAGTTCTTTATATTCTCAGTTAAGCAAAGAAATGGCATTGAAAACAGATTTATTTATTTTTTTAATTGTTCCGAAAGCATTGCGTTTTCATTGTCATGTTGTAATTCTTCTTTTTAGCGGTTGTAAGATGATGGAGATTTTTGATGAGGGTTTTACGAGAGGACTTGATAGAATTCCTCATTCTTTTGAAATGTATCTGGTAATCCTATCACATAAAGGTTGAGTGGAATGTTTTTCCTTAATTGAACTTTTGGAGCATGACCGTTCAGTCTATAAATGTGATGCTTTTTCATCTGTAGAGTGCCGGGGCAATGAAGAACGATGAAGCAGAATTAAGAGTGCAGGTTTAAAGATGCAGGGGTGAATTCAGTTGTGCCACATTAGTTTGTGGTATTTCATCAACCATCTCATTCCATCTGGAATATATATGCACCACCATTCAAAAGTTTGGGGTCGCTAAGATGTTTTAAAATGTCTTTTTTAAGGTCTCTTATGCTCACCAAGGCTGCAGTTATTTGCAAAACAGTATACAGTAAAAAAAGAAAATAATAATAACAATAAATATATAAATAAATATATATATATATATATATATATATATATAAATGTAATGATTTATATTTAAATTAAATAAATACAATGTAATTTATTCCTTTGAAATCAGCACTGAATTTTCAGTAGTACTTCTAATATGCTGATTTGGTGCATATTAGTTAATATTATTAATATTAAAAACAAAACCTGTTCTACCACTTAATATTTTTGTGGAAACCATTATATGTTTTTCTTCAATATTCTTAAAAAACATTTATTCTTAAAAAAAATGTAAAAATATAATATTATATATATTTAATTCACAATGGACATTACATTATAACTTTACTTTATATTGTATAGTACTGTATGCACTTAATGCTGAATAAAAGAAAGAAAGAAAGAAAGAAAGAAAGAAAGAAAGAAAGAAAGAAAGAAAGAAAAAGCCTACTGAAAACAGACATTGAATAATAGTATAAATATGTACACTTACCTCAAGTTATAGTTATTTAGTCAAATTGGAAACAATCAAACAGAATCATTCTCCATTTATGTAGAATAAACCAAGTAAGACTGGATCTGCTGCTGTTACTGGACTTTTCATGTGAATGAGATTGAATAATCATGTCTTACAAAAGTTATATTCAATCCGTTTCTATTTGTTTCTTTGTGTCTAAAGCTTGTTGAGGGAAAAGGATACCAGCCAGACAAAAGGATACTGCAAATAAATTGTTCTACTTATTATTTTAAGTGTAAACTTGAGATTTCTCATTGAAAATTTCCCTTGAACTTTAAAACTACGAATTAATGACGAATCAAATATGTTTTGCAAATTACAACCTTCAGAGTATGACGCCACAGCATTACAGGGGCTTATTTAACAAGTGAATTTAGAGGAAATACTAAAGATGAGCTGAATGATATGGTTAGAAATTGTATACAAGAGACAGCTGTACGTGGAGTATCAAAGGGATGACATGTATAAGATCATTACTCTCTTATTTTCTCCTGTTAGACTCTGTATTTCTCAATGCCTTTGCCTACATTAATCAGAGTAATCTTGGTGTTTATCATGTCTTGATTATCCTCAGACTACATGTATATTGCGCATATGCCTGTTGTTCTGTAATCGCTGTTGTCATGATGAATCTGTTCTGGGATACGGTGAAATTCTCCGACTAATAGCATACATTTTCTCTCATAAGGATTGTTATGACTGGACGACCAATTATATATGGCAAACACTTATAGGCTTCATCTGTCATCACCGGGATTGTTTGTAACGTATATTCTGTGCTAATTCTCATGTAGCAGATGAGCCGTGGAGAGAGAAGTCCATAAAATATCCTCATTATTGTTGTAGTAGTCATTAAATGCTGCAGGAAGACGAATGGCAGTGACACTCACCCTCCAGCTCTTCAGAAGAGAAATTGCTTTATCTTCATCATGCCTTCAACATCAGCCATAAGAACTGTGCAATCTGGAGGTGTTTGCAATTGCACAGCGTTGTATTCTCCCCGGGTGCTATAGGTTTAAGACATAATCATATAGCGAATAAAAGAGCAGCATATGAGTAATTTAATTTGGGCTCTTTTTTCAGATGAAAAATGAATTGAAGTAATGGGAATATTTACTATGAGCTGAGAAAGTCTGGCACTTGAATGAGTGGTCTACATTTAAAAGTGTTGGAACAATAGGGCTTTTTACAATTGAAATAGTTAACCCTGGGTCATCTGAAACTAAATTTTGGCTTATTTTGTATCCTGCTCATAATTTGCTTGAGGTTAAAAATTAGTCCTGGGTATTCATAAAAAGATGTTTTGCACTGTATGAATCTAGCCAGTTGAGATTCCTATTTAAATATTTGTGGCATCAGTGCGTCATTCACTGCACGTGACCTGCTTCCACAAAGGCTCTATCACTGTGAATCATTCTATTATATATTCTCAGCTCTATTATCAGGTTTTTCCTAAATAAACGTATTAGACTGTAAGGGTACAAATAAACTGGTCTCTTTTTACACAATTTGCACACTTTCCAGCATTTGGCTGAAACAGCAGTTTATATAACACTTCATAACTGAGGGCTGGAAACAGATGTATACCAGATTAATCCTGACCACTGGTGTCAAAAGTATTCACATGCATTACTCAAGTAGAAGTATGGATTCTAGTTTAAAAGGTCTTCTGTAGAAGTTAAAGTATCATCTCCAGTTTTTTAGTGTAAAGTGTAAAAGTACTCGTTTCAAAAGTACTTAAAGTATAAAAGTAAAAGTAATGTAAGGGGAAAATGTCATTAAGCACAAAAGCTTACAAAGAGTTAGTATAGCCTACTTATCAAAACATTAGACTAGTTTCCATCCAGTTTTTACGCTGTTTTGTTGTTGACAAATTTGTGTAAAAAATAAAGTGACATTTGCTGTATCCAGCCTGTTTCCATCCAACTGGCCTTTTACTGATAAAATGGTGTGCATCATGACGTCATATAAAATGAACTGTTGCATAAGTTTTGGTGTTCAATAAGTTTTTGGTGCGCAGTTTTCATATGTAATCTTACCTACTATGCAAATTATATTCACAATAGTAGCCTGTTCTTCATCAGTTGAAACAAACAAACCACCAAAAAAGAAAACATTGTATAGGCATACATACAAATATTTTTTAAAACGTTTTTTAAACATTTGTTTCCTTTATTTACAAAATGCAGCTGTTTTTATTGTGAATGTACACAAATAAATATTTAGAATAATTTAGAATAATGTCTTATGCTTGAAAGAGTATTGTAGGCTGTTTCCACTTTTATAAGGGAAATAAAATCCATTGATCCTGTCGGCGCCGCGCACAGTAGCACATTACTAACGGGACAAACTTTCATCTTGAGAACAAAATTAGTCCTAATAAATGTAAACATTTAAAGTATTAAAGCAACATCAAATTAAGATATGAATGTTTGAAATGTAACTGGTCTTTTACTCTTCCCATATGCGATTTTAGATACAACTATACGAATATGATTTAATGCGCTTTTGAGCTACTGTATATAGAAACAGTGCCTTTACTTTGATCAACACCATGAACACGGACGCTGCTTATATTTTCCGTGCTGGAGCGTGTGGTGGGATTTGTGTTATGTGCTATACAGTATGGATCGTGTTCAAACCAGTAGTTGTCGGAATGGTACATGTTTCTTCTCCAAACGCAATCAAATTCACTCTATCAGGATGGCGCGATGTATCTGGATGTTTGTTTGCTTGTTTGTTTTGTACGATGACAAGCCAGAATGCAAAATAGGAGTAACAAGGCTATTTTTAAAATGTAAGGAGTATAAAGTACAGATAATTGCATGAAAACGTTAGAAGTAGAAGTAAAAAGTCAGCTGAAAAAGAATTACTCCAAGTCTAGATACCCAAAATTAAAAAAAAAAGTAAGGTAACAAACTATTTGTGCTTTATTACTTGACACCTCTGATCCTGACAAACTAGAGCAAGAGATAGGGAGATGAGAAGGTCTGTATTATGTACTATTGGAGAAAGTGTAACGGCTACATGTAACTTGGATCAAGCCGTTTCCTCTAAAAAGCTGTTTATTCAGGTGTGGTCGGCTAGACGCAGCGTCTCGTTCCTTCAAGGAAACAGGGTTATATTTATAACTTGAGACGTTCCTTTTCAGGAACTCGAGCTGCGTCCTGCAAATGCTATGGGGAACAAGATGCCCACGGCCCCACACTTCCTCAGCCCTGCCTAGTGTTTGTGCCTACTCACCAAGCACCGCAGCACCGGGCGTGGCCACAAGTCCAAATCATAGAACCACATAAAAGTGGGAGGGGTAGACCATCTGCACAGATCTGCTCCAAGGAAACTCCTGCCTGGAGGGCCCTGGAAGCCACCACCCCACGTGAGCTCTGATTCCTAGCCTCAGCAGGAGGTCAGAGGACTCGTATGAAGTGTTTATAGCATACACTATCCATCTGCTCAAGGTCTGTCTGGTGGCTGCCAAGCCCCACTTTGGTGGGCCAAAACAGACCAAGAGCTGCTCAGACCTGCGCCACAGTGCTGACCTGTGGACATAAGTGTGGACACAACCTCGGTTGTGAGACCAGAAGCTACGAGCTGTGCCCCCTCAGGGGCCATACCCACAGCTTCCATAACTCCGGGCGGGGATGCACCATGGTGCCCCCTGCCTGCGAGAGGAGGTCTCTTCTGACTGGAATCTCCCATGGGGAGCCGTCTACCAGAGACATCAGGTCCGAGAACCACACTCCGCCCGAACGGCGTTACAAGTAGTAAACTGACCCCATCCCGGCACACTCTCTCCAGAACCCCTGGAATCGGGGAAAAGGCATACAGGCGAAGCTTCGGCCATGCCAGGGGCCACTCATGACTGCTCCCCAACCAGCGTTACGCGGCGACACGGAACTCCCAGCACCGGGCCCTGATTCAGCAACCTGGGTTTCCTCCACATGTCTAAGGCATGTACCGCCCGGTGTGACACTTTGATCATGCGAAGGGGATTCCCTGTCAGGCAAACACCCTTGTTCCTCAGCCACCACTGCAGGGGTCTCATGTACAGTAGGCCAAGAGGTATGACATTGGACGCAGCTGTCATGAGACCCAGCAGTCTCTGAAACTGCTTGATAGTGAGTGACTGGCCCTCTCTCACCCCTGAAACTGCATTGCGGATCGCCTCGATACAAGCATGGGTCTAATGAGCGTACATCGTGGTTACCCTTTCAGTCGAATCACTTCAACGTTACATATGGGATCTCGCATGAGAGACCAATCGCCTTCGAGTCCTTTGGAAAAGGCCAATGAATATTGGCGTG
>JAUMHR010000052.1:16152946-16163080 GCA_032361145.1 Enteromius fasciolatus
CATCACTGTTCTTCAATAACATAAGCAGTCCTAACACAGTCACAACAATATCAAATCCACATCAAATGCTAATTCATGCCACATATCTGTTGTACCAATCCGAATAACCTTTAAATCGCAAGGCAGAGGATATCGCCTTATCATCAGGTCTCTTCTGTTCAGGAGTATCTTTCCCAACCAATCCTTCACTGAATTGAGCATCACTGCCTGTAAATCTCACCCAGTGCTTTTTCACCTTTACATAATGACCTTTTCACACACATCCAGACTCTCGTGAATGTGTCTCATGGGGCTTTCAAACGCCGGTTGACACAATCCACCATTTCAAGAGCAGCACAAAAGGCAGCTCGGCTGCCTGGTTGGTTCTGACCGGAGCTCCCAGGCCCCAGTGAACACCGTCACGCTTACTGTGCAGCAGAAGAAATTAAGAAGATAGTAATTTAGAAGGTATCAAAGGAAGCAGGGCAATCCTCTCTTTATTCTAGCAAGTTGGAAAATGAGATTGTTAATCCTCTGGGTTTTGCATTTGTTTTGTGTCTCTACGGTTGATTCCTGTGGGATTTATGAATCATTATAATCCAACGACAAGGGAGTTCTATTCACTTATTTGTCTGGGCCTTGCATTTATGTAGTACATGTAGAATATATTTAGTGAACTGATAATCAGATAATGCACTATTTTTTTTTTCATTACTCATATAATACGTATACAGTACGTCATACAGTACGATACTTTAATCACTTATCAAAAACTTGAATTCTGAAGGTACCATTATAGACTATATTCTGCCAGAGCATCTGTTGTTTGTAGACTAACTGTTATGTTTCAAATTTGAGTGTACAAATTTGATCAATGTGGCACAAATATCAGCAATTGCTTTGAACTGTACCACTATATTGATTTGTCATTTTTGTATCTCAGTTTAATCAAAACTCTTGCTTACAATCAATAGTTCCAGTGGGTCTGAAAAACACCAGTAGCACATAAAAATCAAGGAAAATCCTTCCAGGGGGATGAACCGGCTGCTTTAACCATTTTTAGCAATAACCCACAAACTAGTTGGGAGACAATCCGTCTTCTACCATGGCAACAAGACAATAAATCTAGTCGTTAAACCTGCATGGCTTGAATTAAACTTATAATCTTTTTTAAAAACCAAAAGGCTAAATGTTTTGTTTTCGATGCTTGATCCTTTGGGCAATGGTTAAAGACAACAGAATCATTGTTATCTGCACTCCTCCATAAATGTCACCACATTTATCCTACGCTGGGCCCGGGGTCAGGGGTTAGGCTCGGAGGGGGGCTAACTGCTGCAAATGTTGACATTAGCATCCAACTCCCAAGGCATTTGCTTAAATCGGGCATTTCTCATCGTTCTTTTTCTTTTTTCTCATGTTGTAAACGGGACAGGATTAGTGTCTGCTGACAATCATGACATATGGCAAAGCCAGGCTATAAGCCAAGATCAAAATCACACCATGCATTATTTCTAGATCGTGCTATAGCAAAAGATTTTAATAAAACTGCAAGTTTGCTAAAACAAAAGTCAGTGCTCATTAATGCAAGTTGCTTTGTGAGAGCGGTGTGCATCTCAACTGTGATGAGAGTTGTCACATTTTGATGGCATAAAATAATGGGAGGGGAACGCTTGCTTACACAGGAGTCATTTTCTGAACGTTGCTTTGAGGATGTGCACTCTTTAACCACCTGACATCTACATGCATCACACATCAATCAGTCAAAATAATTCAATAAACAGCTACATCCTACCAGATGCTTGAGAAAAACTGAAGCAAAATGTAGGCCGTGCTAAAATCCAGCATTTGACAATACATTGTTATGCAGGTTTTTTTTGTTTTTCTTTTTTTGTACAGACTATATCCCAGCATTTATATCAGCAAATAAATTAGTAAATTACTTAAAAACACAAAATAAACTAAATCCAATATAATGCACAAAAAACAATCCCAAAGCCCAAACCAGAAATTATTCTCTTATTCTCAAGTTAGATCTTCACACTCTCAAACGCCAAAAGCCAGTCTATGAAAAGAACACAACAATGTGAGAGTGAGATCACACCAAGGAAAATGTCAGTCACGTAATGCAGCAGTTCTTGTGTTTAGGTTTTTCCTTATACATAAAATATGAACACTAGTGACTAGCAACGTTTATTTAATTTCACATTAATTATGATAACAGGGGCATATTACCGATTAATAAAGACTCATGTTTTGAACAATGCAATGTTATGACCTCAAAACATTTTTACTATAGTATCATCAGCTTGAAATGGTGGAAGATCACTTTGCAGCACTTCATCACTCCTGTGCAGTAATATCATCACTCCTGTTTGGTGGCTTCTAAATTCATCCCTGTTTGTATCCTAAGAAATGAACGGAGCTACGCTAAATGCTAACCTAGTGGTGCCGCGCGCTAGTGCGATTAAGTGCACACACTGAGACGGGAAAGATATGCATCAACTCAAAGTTGAGGGAAAGAATGCGTTGAAATAAGGGAAAACTGTAAGCTTTTTTTTTATTGTAGTAAACTCAACTCGTAGAGTGTATCACTTCCGATAATTTTCAGCCAAACAATGTACTGTAATAAAACAACTGTTTTGGATAACACTGAATGCTCTTTAAATGGCACGCATTGGACATTTTACTTTAAAAGAGTTGCAAAACATGAATATCAATTTGCAGAAATGCCGCCACATTCATGTATTTATTTATTTATTAAAAAATAAAAACATAAACACAAAACTACTCTTTCACAGATCTGTACATTCAGGTGCTACTTATCACAGACGAGTTTGTTCTGCAAAACCTTTCTGACAAAAGCATCACACACTAAGTGCTTGTTATGACAAACTGAAGAAACCCTCAGTCTTTCAGCCAATTATAGAAAGGAAAGTATTGAGAGAAACTCACTATAGCCTTCATCCTTACACGTCTCTACATGCGAGAACAGTGGTTGAAGATGAAGAAAGGTTAAACTATTAAATGCTATATGCTCTAGGTCACAAATGGCTCCTGGTGACATATTGAATTTCATTTAGTGCTACACTAGCATCAAATCAACTTTGGGAACTCGCAGGCAGACTCACAGTCACTTCTCTGAACTCGCTGAATATCAATGATGGCCGCTGATCCTGTACAGTAATGAGAGAACATGAGAAATGGTCTCTCGGCAGGGAGTATTGGAGGAAGGGCGCAGGGGAGTTTGAATTAACAGACATAGGAACTGTCAGGAAATATGACTGGCCTAAGTAAAACTGTAAGCAGATGCTTTGTCTGAAAAATCGAATTCAAATTAGGTATTTTTAAAATTGACTTGTTGGTGGGTTGCCTGAATGACTAGATAACTAATCATCTCTATAATGAGACTGGTTTCACGTTCATTTGACCTCAATGGAATGGTTTTCCTTCACATAAGATGCGTTCAAAAACAGCTAGATGGAGCGCGGCGGATTGGAACAGAATGTGTTTTTAGATGTTGGACTTTTTTAAATGCTGCCGTCGGAATGTGTACAGCTGTAGTGGTAAAGGGATGAATTTTAAGACTTCAAATTTTATGAGAAGTTTTTATAAACTGTCTAACAGCTATCATGCTGTCTAGGACACCACACTGTCTGCATGCTAATTACCGAAAAAAAAGAAAGCCTTTTAACTAATTGGTTGTTGACTAAACCTTTGGTTTTCAAACTTGTTGATTCCACAAGCCCCCCCCATTTACAATGTTCTTTTGAGACACCCTTCTTAAAATATAAAAGCAGCCATATTTTTATGAATATGTGTCAAATAGTATCTGGAAAATATTTGTATTATATGAAGTTACCATGTCTACAGCTTAAATGAAATGTTGTTTTTATTAGCCAACTCAATTGGAATAAAAAGTCGGATTTGGCCTCATATATCTAAAGCGTTGATACTGATTTTTGTCTAGACTCGCAAATTCAAGTAGAAAGAAATCTGCCAGCACATATATCCAATCACAGCCCATTGAGTTTTGCTGTTCCCCAGCTGCAAGACTGCAAATCTTAAGGCATGAGAAGGGTAATTAACAGCCTAGTCGTGAAGCCTGGCAGAGCAAGTTATCCTCGTAATTACAGCGAGTAGGACCGATCAGCCGTCTGCTTTAAAAAAAAAAATGCTCCAATGCTCCTTCACATCAACATGAAGACCTGCCAAAAAATAACTGAGGAATGCATTTCAAACAGAGGTATCTCTTTTACTAAGCAACGATGTACTGCATGTGTGCATTTGACGGCTCTGTTGTGTTTTGTATAGATTTGCTGTATTTTTTATGTAAAATATCTTATGTGGTACGGCCCAATCTCAGCGAATCAGGACAAAGCATGAATCTGGGTTTGGGCAAACATGGAGCACGGGCGGACAGATTAGACTTGTTTACAGGGTAAATATGCAGGTCACAGCTGTGTGGAGTCGGTGCCACAGTCTTCTTCTTTGCCACACGTGACAGAGCATCCTGCCAGACACTACTGTTATTTGTGGCAGTGATGTAAGAGAGAACTAAATTACTCATGTTCAAGGTTGTATGTTTACAGAGTAAATAGTGAATAGGTTTGAGATGGGCCCAATGTTACTCCCCCTCCCCCTTCATCCCTTTGAATTTTCAATGTCTTTGTGAATATTACATATTTTATTTCATAATTTATTATCGCGGTCCAACTACAACCGGTTGAAATTGGTCTGTGCTGAATAGCAAAGACCAGAAATGTCCCTGGGACCAAAAAACAACAAGTGGACAGGCACCGTAAGAGAATATACAAGTCAAAACGATCAAAGCAGCGCAATATAAATGCAACCTTAAAGGATTTGTGAAGAGACATAACACTTATCTTTAGTTCTAGTATCCTAACAACACCATCTAGCCCTGATTTCCAGCACTTCAAACCAGACGGGGAACAAACTGCATAAATAAGCATCCTCAAACACCATGCATGGCGCTCAACACAGACAGCACAAAAACCAATAACTGCCGTCCAATCTCCTACAGACATGACGAACAATCTAAACCCAGTGCTACTGATAGGCTGTTTATGGGAATTTGTGTGTGTTTGTGTGAAAGAGAGAGATAAAAGAAAGAAAACTTTCCTCTGCTTTTCTGTGAGGTAAATACACACAGCTCATTTAGTAACAAAGAACATTGTTTTATTACCATCTCAAAGGCGAAAACATCTGAGATTCAATAGCAGAAAGAAAAAGAGTCAGACGATGAGGTCACCTTGTCTAAATGTGCGACTGGCCTCTATTCACCTCTAGCTACATATTCAGTGAACTGTTGATAAGAAGACATTTTCAAAGTCAAGCTGTATCATGCTTTTCTGTTTCATGTATGGGAGACAACAGTGGCGTGAAATGAGTGGCTGATGAATGGCCATTCACTTTTCACAGCTAGGCTTCTATTCTGGTTTTTCAATTCGTTTTTTTTCTTCCACCCCCCCCCACAAGAGGAACCTCAATTGAGGGTGCAGCTCAAGCAATGACGTTCTCCCAGATGCTTCCAACTCCAAGCATCATCACAACCAGCATCAAAACCACCCTCTCGGGGAGGTCTTTACAGATGCATGCGACTTAGGATTTATATGCCTGAATGTGTCTGTGTGTGCGACTACAACAAGAGGTCAAAAATAAATAAATAAATAAAAAAATCACAACTGTGATTGCACTGGTAATATATGTAAAAGTAGAGAGCCGCAGAAGCTTAAGGAAAGCATCGGTCAATGGAACGCTGAAATTCCTGGCACCACTTCTCTCTCGAGGGTGATGTTTATGGATAAGCTCTTGAATATGTATTCCACAGATTATGAGATGTGCCTGTCCTTTATTTCCCTTGAAAAAGGTCAGTGACCCTCCGTTGCTAGCGATCACCTGACTCGAGGCCAAATTAAACCACTTCACTTTTCCTCCTTGACTGTCATTTGTTTTGAAGAAGAGGCTCCTAGTGCATCATATTACCTGTTTGAAAACCCGCAATTGAGGGAAATTCAATATGCTTTCAACATGCATTTAGCCTCTGCGGGACCGGTGTCAGATTTGCTATTGCGTATATCTGATAAAAAAGCAATGTTTCTCCCGGTATGCTCACCGAATTATTGCAGTTCCACCTATCTGACCCTAATTTTGTAAATCATTAGGTTTTTATTATTTGTCTATAGTTCTTCACATCAAACTGCAAATGATTTTCTCCACTCTGGTGCTTTCTAATGGGATTTGTGCAGCAGCATATTTGATTGTAGTAATCTATTTACAGAAATCTTTAGAAATGAAGAGAGCTGGAGAACAAGCTGTGAAAATTATAAATTGCTATTAAATGGGGCTTTGTGCATGCACAACATCGATGCCCCGTTTGCACAGGCGAGGTGTATTCTGATAAAATCATCATTAATAGAAAAGACGGCCATGCGACAAGCCTAGCGATACAAGGGAGATAAACCAATATTTAGATAGGCTGAAAGATAAGTAAAGGACGCTTGAAAAACTGCCTGTCTGTCTCCAAGCCAAAATGAACATTAGTAATGAGATAAGCCTGAAGGTAGTCTGGCGGCTTTTTTTAATTCCCTTACTTTTCGGGATCACAATTTAGCAGTCAATATAAACACCATGTTTAATTAGCACTTGAACTTTCATGCTCGTGATGCATCATGGGTGCCGGGAGCTAAATGAAAGAACCATCATCTCACTAGATAAGGCATCAGGCCTTTTTCTCATGATAAGAGCGTACTACTCTTCTTCATTCCTTGGCTGTTGTCATTGGAAAGTGACCTATAGAATGAACGTTTTTTATTTATTTACAGCGTTATTTATTTATTTTGCTCTATTTCTTTCGGTGCTCAAAAGCTGTGAGCAGCTGAATGGTTATCTTGATAAGAGTAGGCCCTGAGCTGCATGCGTTGTGACAGCCTCCAATGAATATCAAGTGACGTGAGTCACAGTCTGCAGCCATTCCGGAGGGGATAAAAAAAAACGTCCATTATAATCGCCGCCTCCTTTTAAACAGCCATTACCTCGGGGCGCAGTAGCCAGAGGTGAGGTAGGGCCGCTGACATACACCCACTGTCGCCTGCCAAATTAAAAGAGGCTCTGGCCTGTGTTCGTGAATACTAAACGCATCCTAAAAGAGCCAGATGTGGATCTGACAAGCCTGAAGAGGACGGGATCCCTCCACAGCCAGCGATAATAAAAAAAGAGAATGAATAAGCTTGAATTATCAATAAACATAAACCTTTAAAAGGCAACGAAAGTGTTAAGACTCACTGGAAAAGGATGTGGGAAGGGTTGCTGAGAGGGAGATTTTTAGAGGACGATCTGGCTTCTGTGTCTCACCCACTCATGGATGCTCCGTTAATCGGCAGGAGTTGAGCCTCATTCATCAAGGCAGTGGCTCTCAAACTCCGCTCACACCCCTCACTCACGGGGGAGAGGCAGATGTAACTCCCAATGTGTGCTCCATACTGTGGCTAATGACTAAATCTGTCATTTTCAACATTATAAAGGTTTCTGTTCTTTATGCTTACAATCTCCATCGTGGTTGATTAGCTGTGGTATGCTGGATTCAACAGCTTCCTGGTCATTTTGCCCAAAATCCCTCCATCTTTTTTTTCACTGCTTCTCTTATATTCAGTTTGGTCTTTGAGTGGATTTCTTTTCCCAAGTCTCATACTTTCCGCAATCATTTGCCCAATTATTAAGCAGACTACAATATGGAATAATTCATGAAAATGAATTATTCCAGTGATTTAATGAAAGTGAGCCTAGACTCACATACTGCGACTGTATAGAAACAGTAATCTTCCATATTCCAGTAAGAAGTGATAATGAGAGAATTTATTACACTGAACACTCATTGTGTGTAACTTAAAATATAAGACACTATTGGGAAGCAACTTTGAAACTGTGGATTGCATAGTTAGAATTTAAAATAGCTATTAGAATAGTTTTTAATCATTAACGAAAGGTAGCAACATTTTAAGAGGATTCGTGACTCTTGGTGTTCAAGAAGCATTTGTTATTATTGTGTTGAAAATATTCAATAGTAATTAATTGTAAATACTAAAACCTGACTTTTGAACATCAGTGTATATTATGTACTATTATTTTATTAGTGTTATAGCATTAAAACGACTTAATTTTGGCAAATAGTATAATATAAAAATAATTTATTAATAAAAAAACGTATGAATTTACGAATAAAAGTAGACAGCAACTGGCAGGTTTAAAACAACATTTATTTGAACGTAGCTAAAATCATTATGTTTTTTTAATCAGTCATTTAAAAATGAACGGTGAAAAAGAGAAGTATGATTTTGGTGAATCAGTTCAACACCGCACATGCAACAAGAGACATAGTTTGTCTGAGTATTGCCTCAGCTCATTCATCTCCAGGCATAATAAAATATGACGCAAAAAAAAAGAAACTCAAAACTGTGCTCAGTGAAAGAGCTCCTTGTTAGTGTTTTGAAAAGAACTGAGCTACAATCATATTAGTGAAAAATGTAGTGTAGTGTAGCATCCCTAATTTTAGCTAGTTACTTAATAAAACTAAATGCACATTTGTGCAATTTTATTCTCCTCTCTTCCTCATTTTAGTACAAAGTCTGTGCTCAGCAGCAGGAAATAAGCTAAAATCGTAGACCTACAATTTTCTTTCAAGGGGTGCAAAAACCCCATTGCATTTCTCCACAGATTTAAGTGTCTTTTTAAAATTGTATCCCTGGACTCAGTGAGGTGCCACTAGCCAGTCATAATCTGTTATTGTGTGCCTGAAACCATGTGTGATTAATTTCTCTTTTAAATGAACCGTCCAGCCCGGTTTGGCATTGGGGCCGTGATGGAGCCGCACTATAAATGGTTTATGTCATGGCTTTTGTCAAGCGCCTTTCCCCCGCAGCCTCACTCAGTAATTGAAAAGCCACCTCCGACGGAGGGACTGAGCGACTGTGTTTGCTGCATACTGACGACGGAGACCGAGGGGAAAATGGTCCGAGTGGGTCTTAGCACCTCAGTGTGAATAGCTACCCGATAGAATTTCCAGGGACACCTGCACTGACCCATAATGACCCACCGGGCACCCTCCGTCCAAGTAATAATGTTTTCTGTTCGGCCTGGACGGGAGGTGGAATTACTGGATGACGGAATGAATAACAATGTTAATAACGAAGCTCTCGCCAAGCTTTGTGTTAGTATCAGATGTGTTCATTGTGAATTTGATTTAATCTCAGAGGCGACTATATCTGTCAGCATGGCCTCAACAGGCATGGAAATCGCTCTCTTTTTCATCCCTCTCTCTCTTTTTTAGCCTCAGGATTTGCTTTGCTTGCATACAGAAGGGTTGTGATAAATGATAGCATCTGCCTGCCTTCTTCACCACCTGCATTTACAAATTCCTTATATAGGTGCTCACTGGGAAGAGGTTGGCACTACGCACATTGCACAAAATGTAAGTAAAAAAAAGTAGTAAAAGCAAATATTTTGTTAAAGTGTTTTGTACGCTTAATTGCAATAATGATTTCTGTAAAAGTTTTATCTCTGAATATTATATCACATTTATATATTGTATATACACTGAGTCAGGTTGTTATTTTAACTAAGAACTAAACTTCAAATTGTAATTATATACTTAATTGGCACTTATACTACTAAAATACATCACTAATTCATTAAGGCTCTTTTTTTTGGAGAAAATTAATGTATTTGATTAAAATTACAGTAAAAAAATCAGTGTAATTTTGTGAAATAATAGCTTGAATATATTTATTTCTGTGATGGCAAAACTCTGATGACATATATTGAAATGTGATTTGACATTTTTGTCATGATTCTTTTTTTTGAATGCAGTTATTTATTTGTACTACAAATGTTGTAACTTTATATATGTTGTTACTGTCACTTTGAACAATTCAATGGATTCTTCCTGATTAAAAGTATTACAATTACTTGTAATACTTTGTACAAAATTTGTACAAAAACCACAACAAAACAAAATGTACTGATCCAAACTGTTGGATTTGAATCTGTGCTGATATATCTAAATAAGAAGAAGAAGAAGAAGAAGAAGAAGAAGAGGAAAAAAGAAGAACAGAACAGAATAGAATATAAACTACCCTAAAT
>JAUMHR010000052.1:16163180-16182814 GCA_032361145.1 Enteromius fasciolatus
CTGAAAGCAAAACAAAACCTTTCGCTCATAAATTTCAGCAGTAACTGTTCAGCGCAAAGCCCAGATTTCAGAAGCAGTCGAGAGTCGAATTACTTTAATACGTATATGTACGGTATGTAACAAGTGACATAACGTCAAGGAGCGTATGATGCAATTCATAAGCAATGGTTTTATACTCTCTAGGCAGCCCAGTCACTGCTTTTGCACTTTCATCAGAACACAGATGTTACCAAGGAGAGCCATTCAAACACAGACAGCTGTCAGGTCAACAATCACACGAGTGGGCATCAAAGAAAAGATGGTTTGCTTTTGGGTAAAAGGTGCATAGAGAAGGTGAATGGGCAAATGCCAAAAGAAGAAAGTGTTTCCGGCATAAAATGAAAGACTGCGTTTTACATGACAGTTGAAGGAGGAACAGCTTGTTTGCTTTTCGTGGGAGTGGTTGGTTGATTTGTATGGATGGTGGTCTGTAGGTTAGGGCCCCCCATACACCGCACTGTCCTGGTCTCTCAGCAGGGGCCAGGCTTCTCCATTACATGCCGGTCTGGTTTTACGACGGCAGCCTAACTGTCATGTTAATGAACGCCTTGCTGGCCTTCACGAGCCCTGTGTCCTTGTGGAAGTGACAAGCAGTGTACAGCCCTTTACCGTTCTCACTGAAAAGGCCATTGCATCCTTCTCCTCCAACAGTTGTAGTGCTAATGTTTAACAGCCTAATTAGAAAGGGAAGCGGCTGCTTTTCTTAAAAGACTGTCCACCCATGGGCCACCCACAATGTCAGGGAGTTGGAAATAATTTCTGCCTTACTGTGACCTACTAAGCCCAGCAAACAGGGGTCAACAGGATGCGGACACCCCTGCATTAAATTATAACAATTAAAACCTTAGGCTGGACGAGTCCCTGAGGCCCCAAACTATTTACTACAGAGCTGGTCCGTGACAGAAAGAGGTCTAAAACGAGCCTTCCTGACACAACAGAATTTACAGAGGTGTGAAATTAAGTTCAATTTGGCATTACAGCCAAACCTAAAATGCCTTCTCAATGCGAGAGTGAAGAATGATTCAGAGAGGATATAAGCAATGGAAAAGCTGTTGCATCAAAGACAAACAGCCCTGCAAATAGAACGGCAAAGTCCCGCTACAGAGGTAGCACGGCAAAGCTGGCAGATTCCTGAGGGTGTTGGATCCAAGAGTGTGAATGAGTTTACTGATGCAAACCTTCATTGACAGGCACTAAACAAAAACGGGGCCACCAGATAGAGGGACAAACGCTTCTTTTCTGGTGCATTCTGTTTTTTGTGGTCATTTTCTTTGAAATGTGTAGCCCATGTCACTCCATTATCCACTATATTTTACAGACAAAACTATTTGAAAAACAGGCCTATCAATCAAATCCATCAAATATCTTAAGATGCGTGAAAATGGATTAGCTGTATAACCCATAAAAACTGAATTTATTTTACAAAATAAGTGCAACAGATAAAAATGGTCACAAATCAACAAAAGGTCCAAATATTTCCCTTATGATTTATAAAGTTACAAAAGAGGAGATTTCCTCATTTTTTTAAAAGGTATTTATTAACCCTTAATATCTGCTACATTTTAAACTGAAAGATGAAGACAAGATTAAATCAGGATAGATTATTTTGATGTTCAGTGTAATGTTCATATAGTGTATATTTGTACCAGTGGTCATGTAGAAAAAGTATAAATTTATAAAACAGAGGAATTCCAAAATTCACAAAATATGTCATTTAAGATTTTCATATAAAAGAACAACATATTACAAAAAGTGACAAAATGAAAACAATCGTAACCTTAACCCTAGAACCTGATATAGTAACATTATGTATATATATATCAAAAAAACTTTTTTCAATGTTTATAACCCTTGAGCACTTGATGCTGGTTGAGGTTAGACGATGGTCAGTTCTGAAAGCATCTGCCTCCTGGTCTCTAAGATCTCACCGGCAACGCTGAAGACTGAATCCGCCATTGTGGCTGCCTGATAAAGAGATTAGGGCACTGTGAAAGGAGGCGGGACAGCATCGCAGTGCATCTGAGATGCTTAGCTGAAAGGCCCATTGTAGCCCCAGTACACATCCTGCCTTCCCAGAGTACTTGACAACCAAAACAGCCAACAACAGAATTCCTGTGTCAAACAAAACGCTCCTTGTCTACCCAAAGGTTTATCTGCCTCATTTACAAATGTATGCCTTTGTGACCAAACTGCTTCCCATTAACCCAGCCACTAGAAGCAGAACTAAATAAATTATTCAATCGTTCCATGCTATTTTTGTTGATCTCAGGGTTAAAAATGAAAATGACACAAATAATGTTTGGAGGGATGGACTGACTGAATGCCCCTCTTTTTAAAATGTCAAACGGAAGGAAAACCGGGATCTGAGAACATGTGCTGGGACTGTCCCATTATTCTTTTGAGTGCCTTTTGTTTTTTGCCTAAAAATTTCATTAGCATATCAAGTCAAAAGAATGTATAGATTATAGAACACCAGATGTTCCGAACCAGCTGAGTTCATACTCATTTCTATTTCTTTCTTTCTTTTAAGAATATTATTCATCCTTATTGATTTCGCTGCAATTTCCCTCTGAGGAAATGAGCTCTTCAGATAGTTAAATTTTGCTAAATACATGTAATCAATCATGCATCTTGTCCCATTATAATTCCCTGAAAAACTAAGAGGTATAATAGAGAAAATAATATCATTTACATATCTTTTCAAGTCCTCAGATCCTGGCAGAGAAAGGGCCACATCACAGCCTGGATCTAAGGCCCTGCGATTGGCTAAAGTAAACTAAATTACTGATTAGAAACCCCTGGGATTATTTCTGCATCATAATTCATTCGAGACAGATTTCCATCCAAAAGTTAATGTGAGACCTTGGAGATCGTGGATACAGTACACAGCTGTGAATGCCAAGGACTACAGAAGGTTATCAGTACCGTACTTGTTAAAGTCCCGGTTGTGCAAGCTCAATTTATTCTACTTATTATGTATAAACAGAAAAATTGGAAGCCTTTATCCGTATCCCTCGCCTGAAATATTGGCCCACCAGGTTATTCAACAAATTCTTTTATCTTTCACATCATCTGTTCCATAAACCTAGTTTTGTCTCACCGTTTGGGAGTTGCTGTTCCTCGCAGCCTTTTCCCCTGTTCTTTTGGTAACTGAGTTGTAATTGGCCTGCTTGTTATTCACTGTTGACAAAGCCCCAGTGCTGCTAGATTTGGACCTCTTGTATTCTCTAAGTGAGCCAGCCAAACGCTAGCATTGTGGCCAGGTCTTTAGAGAAGACTGCCCATCAGATGGTCAGTGGAATGGAACATAGCCTGATTCTTCACACACCATTTTGTCAGCTTAGGGATTAAAAGGGATGAATATTTTATCAAGGCCACTAAAACGGCTAGGCCCACACAAAACAGAAGCGCTAAGTATGGGAGGCAATAAGTTATGTCTTTTTCCATCTCTGCCAAAAGAAATGACTGTGTCCCCTGAGAACAGAAAAAAATAGCCAGTATAAACAAAACAAACAAAAAGATCAGTTGAAAAGAAACATCCTGTGCGACCATCCATAACCATACACATCACACGTGTCAAATTCATTTTGCTCTGGTGGATTTTCTCCATCTTTCAGATAAAAGGAAAAAAATGCTAGTAGAGGGGAGATGAGTGACAGAAAAAAGGCTGATGAGGTGGTAATACAACATGGAAAAGTAGAGGCCAGGGCTCTGAGATGAATTCAGACGAAGGTTGGTGGAGATAGAGGGAGCAGAAGAGTGGGCAGTGATGAAGAGAAATAAGAGATGACTGACTGAGATAGACGGGCGAAAGTTCAGATTCTTTTCTCGCAGCCGTCTGACATTTAAAGGGCCAGTTTGGAGGAAAGAAGCTGGAGGAAGCTCTTGACCTCCACTTCATTACAAGCCCAAAAGACCCTCCACCACATTAAATATTGAGAACAGGTGAGGCAGCAGCTCTGAGGAAATACAACAGAGTAAAAGGACAGCAAGCAATGAGGGATGCATTGAACTGTGAGAACAGCAATGCACTTTTCCTCCCTCTCTCCGTCTTTCTCTCTCTACAGCAAACTTAAAATCCAATTTCATGCCTCATGTCTTAAAGTGAGCTAATTTTAAGAGATTTCCCTTCCACTATTGTGTTTCAGCATATCAACAATCTGCAGCAATATTCATTACCATTAAGTAGGAAACAATAAGCTACTTGAACGTTGCTATGAAATCTCGCGTGATGGCGTAGCGCTTGCAAACCGCAAGAGACGACTAGCTAAGAGACAAATACCAAGCATTAGCCGCTGTCATCGTGACTGGTATTCTCAGTCTCTTTCCTTTTGTTCTGGTAATTTCTGGGCTGGTGAGGCAGCAAATAAATATTTAAAGACAGAATGATGTAGTAATTTACGCACCCCACGCATTCAGAGACAACCCTCCCATACGCGTCAAGCAAAATTACAATGATCAGGTCGTGAGTCAAAGGTGTTCTTTCCCATTGTTTCATTACGTTCGAAGACTTAATTAGATGAAAGAACAATGAGTATACATCTCAGGGAAAAGTTTAATTGCGCCAAATCGTACATTGCCAATAGCACAGTGAAGGATAAAAGGAAAGGAGTTGGAGTAAGTATTAGCGTATTATGCAAATGCATCACCATATGCCACCAGATAATGAACCCAGAGCACTTAACGCTCTGATTGTGGGCTATGGGTGATCTGTAAATTAAAAGATGTTAGTTCAGTTTCAGAAGAAACAGGAGGGGGTATTTGTGATCCATTTGTGCCGGTGTGCTCTTTCTGATTGGTCTTCAAGGAACACAGCCCAAGCTCATTGTCTTCAGTATCTTGAATATTAGTGTTATTGTGCACTGTGGCTATGCTGGGCTTAAACAGGGGAAACCCAACAATTAGCTTTATTGCAGATGCAAAGAAAGAGTAATGGAGCGTGTCATTGCAGATCAGTTCATCCTCCCACCCCTTTCTCACTCCAAAATGGAAGAGTTGCAAACCTGTAAAAACCCCCAGTAACACTAACCAGATGGCTGGTATCTAGACTCACAAATAAGCTACTTGTTTGCTTACAGGAACTCATGGAACAGCAGGAGCTAGTGCATAATCATGCAACCACAGTTGTAGTCTTTACAAAATAAAATATTCCTGTGCTTCCTGTATCTGCCCCATCACGTCTGTTTTATCTGTGTTATTACGGCTGGAATTCAAACTGAGAGGGAAAGGGGGGTGGTACTACTGTCGTAGGATACATTATTGAAGAAAAGGTTACGCGTCTCATGTCTAATTGTGCTGTGTGGAAATGGGTTCAGGATAATGCTATCTGCTATTTTGCGGCCAAGCAAGTCTGAGAGAAGAATCGGGCCTATTACTGGCCATACACCTAAGACACATCACTTATGACCACTGCTTCCTTTCTAAAGGTCAGCTGTGTGAGAATGCAGTAAAATTTGGTATTTTGGGTTCATTTCAACTAAACTTAATTCAAGAAGTATTTTACTTACTGGGTCTATAGGACAAAATATCACGGGAAACAATTGCCTCTTTAAACATATTTTTAAACATTATATAAAGTTCACTTTTACAACAACGATAAGACTGAACACATGGAGAAAACCCAGGCAACAAATCTGTCCACAATTTTTGATATTACTTTTAATGATTTCATCATTTTGTTTAATACACGCATTATATTTTGGCTTCATTTAAATGAGAAAGATAAAGCGAGCATGGAAACACCAGTGAACTTGGATTAATTTAAAATACGCGGTATATATACAGTCATCCATAAAAGAATACAGGATACAAAAGTGAAAGAAGGATGAGTTACATCATGGTCTTCAAAGGCAAAGGTTAAAAAAAGCAGTATGATGATATAGTGCTAGATCAAAGAGTGGTCTTGACATCAGAAAAAAGTATTTCCAAACTGCTTTGACAAAATCTACTTGGCCTGTCACACTCCAGGCTATTCGGGGTAAATGAAGAATATTAACACTGAAGTCTAGTAAAACCAGCATGCCATACTGTTGGCAGCAAATTTACAATGCATTCCTGTGTTTTCATTCATAATCCAATGCACTTTCAGAACAGCAGGCTTCAGATTGCCAACATTTTAGTGCGAGATCACATATCACACCAAATCTCATAAAACAACAAAGAGCTACTGGCACGTTGCGGCCGTTGTTCATAGTTGATCCTCATGTACCTTTGTATCATTAAGAAGGTCCTCTCAGGTATTATTCAATAGGCGTCCTTTTCACAATCTCAACACCTCCGTGCAGCATTAGTCGTGAGATCATAAATGATGAGTAACGTTTGTCATTGCACCGCCTTGTAAAGCGTTAACAGAATGAAAGAAAGAAAAGAAAATCACTCCCTGCTCTAAAAGTTAGCATATAAAAGGGTGTATGATTTTCTGCTTTGCTAATTGCTCTTCATAAGGGTGAATGGATGTATTCCACGCACCCACGCAGTGATTAGTACAACCACGTTCAGCATGAAGGCTGCTTTGTATAAATGAAGCTATAATTCTCCACTGTGTCAAATACTCTATTAATAATTCTTTGAGGGGAATTTTTAACAACAAACGCATCCAATTTATTCTCCTGTTGCCACATTTCATCCACCATATTTCAGAGTGGTAACTGTAGACGCTTTATGTGAATCTTTGTAAAAACACTTAAAGATGCAGGCCATTGTATAAGCTGGTTATCAGATCAAACGAAGCACTTCAATCAATCACCAGGAAAGACCCACGAGAAAGTGCAGAGTTCTCTTATAGCAGATGCTACCAGTCAGAAAATTGTATTTATGTGTTCCAAGGTCACTAACAGATGGCATGAGATTCCTCCACTGGAGACAGTTGGCACGAACAACTTGGTCCTGTCCAAGTGCCGGTATAATCATCATTATTCTGCGCCTGAGTAGAAACCACCACAATGAGACCATACTGCCGAGGAGGCTGCCAGCAGAATCAGGACTTTCTTTATGCATTAACATGACTGAATTTACCTAGGTGTGGAGATTAATTTACCTTTTTTTCAGCAACGCCAAATGATTTGCAAAAGCGTTGTTCGTCTGATCGTAACTTCGCTTTTGCCTTTCAAAAGACTTGCTTTAATGAAATGCGCTCACACAGAATATGGACCGTTTAGAATAACTCTGAAAATCTGTTCTAGCTGAGGTTTTTATTTTTCAATTGAAAATTAAACTCAGCACAGAGATCTCTCTGCCTTGTTTGGATGTGGCTGGAGGTAAAAAAAAAAAAAAAAAAAGTCTCTTTGAGAAGCTTCACCAGTCACCATAACAAATGCCTTTATTTGTTGAAAATGACTGAGTCTCTTCCTCTATCGACCCGCAGTGATGTGGGACTGGAGCAGCGCAGCACCCAACACAATGCAAGAGCAAGATACCGGGGCTTCATTTTTTCTCCCTGCACACAACTCCAAGGTGGTAATGTGACACCAAAGGTAACAGAAGCCACTGACTAGAAAGATGTTAATCCTGACAAAGTGCCACAGCATTAGCCAGAGCCTCTGCTAGATTGAATTCTGCATCCCTGGGGAGCATGAGCAACACAGACGGTGGCGCTCAATCTTTTTGAGCGGCCCTCTGAGACAAAACTGTGGTAAGCAAACTGGGCCAGGACTAAAAAGATCAACAGCACCCTCTGTTGAATGCTTGTGAATGTACATGGTGTTCTTCAAATATTATTTTTATTATTATTACTATAATAATAATAATTATTATTATTATTATTATTATTAAGAAAAGTAATGCAGATAAACAGTAATACAGATTCCCAGTGGGGATCAATACAGAGACAAAAGTAATAGAGATAAACATAGAGACATTTATCTCTATGTTGCCCCATTTTAATAATGTAATATCAATAATAAATGTTGTTTTAAATATATATAAATGATATATTAATTTATATATTATTTATAATAAATATAATATATATGCATACACCAAAAAAAAAAAAATACACCAAAATATATCTTTAGGCCAATATCTGAGATATAACTGCCTCAAAGTAACAGATATCTTTTATCTATTGCATTGCACTCAGTTTGAAAACTAAATAGCATAATTCTAAAAATATTTTAATGGCAAAATAGGCTTGCATAGGTATAGATGTGTCTATGACCAATGTGTCTATTTTTTTCAGAAAAAAAGAAAACTAATTTGTAAATGCAAAATCCACGTTTTTCGGCCTTTCCTTAACAGTCAGATCCAAACACACAGCAGTTCGCTTCACTAAATCACTTAGTCTTGACTAGTTCTACGCGTCCTACCGAAATGCAGAGCTGATATTGTTCATAAAAGATTTGTGTACTGATTCATGGTGTGATTCTCGCAGTGGGGGGTATATGACTGTTTTTATGCCCGGGGTTGTGCTCTCTCACCACCCGCACGACTCCTTCATTCCCCACCGTGAATGCTGAGGCGTTTGTGGATTCACTCCAGCGACAGCGGCTCGCATTCCCTTCTACAAACCAGAAACTCGTGATGGGGGGGAACCCCCATTGCTTTTATCAAAATAATAATACAAATCGATTTAACTTTTCGTTGAATAAATTAATAATTAAACAATCCGGGGACAGTATTCCTGTGTAGGCTATTATGCAGCAGATGGAATCGTTATTATGGATATTAGGCTACAGGCTATTAAAGCGGCATGGAAAGTTGTGCCCAACACTCTCGATGATCGACAGTCCGATAATACTCACAAAGTCACAAAAAAATCGGTAATCTGATTGGTAATAATAACGTCGCTTAACCATCACAATAAACCCACACGTACTGTAAATATAGCTATTACATCCGATTTTATAAACTTGAATACGTGATTTTTATTTATTTATTTTTTGCTAAGGCTCAGTGGAACGCAGTGCATCTCCACCACGTCGTGCTCACGATCTGAAGATCAGCTCAAAAGTTGAGCTATGAGCAAGAGCTCCATGGTCCAGCAAACTGTCCACGAAAGCAAATCTCTCATCTGAATGTCATCTGAGGCGCTCACATTTACTAGAGGTGTGCAGTCACTGCAAGAGAGCTGACAAGGAGCTAAGGCATGGAGAAAACCTTTGGTGAGAACGGCTGACCTGTCCTCTCCATTCCGTAGAAGAGTTTTTTTTTTTTTTAGTACAGCGTTGATTTTATGCGCATTTCAGTCGTAAACAACAGCATTACTTCCTACCTTAGAACACTTTCAAAGACGACACCGGTTGTCCAGTGCTGGTCCCAACAGCGGCTAAACGCTGCCACTTCTTCTCTCTGACCAACAATCAACATCCAACAAGAGCAGTCTGTGTATTAGCACTCCAGACGCAGGGTCCTCCTCGCCAAAGTCCTCTCCCAGAATTGAAGCAAAACATAAAACCCCGCTTGATTTATTTTATTTTTTTTGTCTTCCCTCTTCCAGTAAGTACCGAAGGCAACTGTTAAATGAAGACTGGTGAAATAAAACTGAGGTATGTCCCCGATCAGTCAGGTGCAGCTGCTCTGCGCGCACGTTCGCTCTGCTCCTCCAACAGTCGGAATGATGATGATGATGACCGGTGCGATGTAACGCAAGCAGGATGTGTGTGTCTTACCGCCGGTGACTGTGTCGAGTCGACCCTCCTTCTTTCCCTGCGTTTCCAGATGGAAGCAGTTTCTCATCTGTCCTGTCGTGCGGTCCCATCAGAAGCGAGCGGCCAACGCAACTGTTAAACCGGCCTCTAAAATCCTCCTCCAATCAAAACAGGCGGATGAAAGCTGAGCCCCCACTGGGAAATGAAAAACACGCTCGCCTCAATAAAATAAAAGAGTACAAAAGTGTCACAATTCTCTTTGAAAAATCAAGCTAATAAAACGAATAAAGACTGTGTGCGAATCCACAATAATCTCGCACTTTCACTGTTGTTTATTCGGTTGACTTGTCTTGATAGGGAAGAATGGGGACTGTAACACATTGTGTTTATTTGTTTGTAGAGCAGTTTATTTATGTATATTTGGTATATTTCCATATATGTCAGCTACAAATTACTCCTAAATGTTTATTGGATTTGTTGTGTTAATCAATTTAAATTTTTAGTTACAATTTTTAATTCAGGATGTAAATAAATAACTAAAAATATATATTTATAGATATTGACATGCTTTCATCAAATAGGTGAAATGCTTTGGATGTTAACAATTTATAATTAAATAAATAAATAGTTTTGACCTGATTGGTCAATAAAATGGTATAGCTGTTCTATGATGCAAAATATTGTAACAGCTCTGACAGAAACACCTGTTACCCATATATTTGCACAGTGACTAATTTATCAATAATAATAATAATAATAAAAGTGCAGTTAAATGTATATATATTTTTTTTTTTACATAAGCTATAAGTTACATCGCTATAAGGTACTCAAAGTCATGCGTTATTTTGAATGCACAGGTGAGTTACCACTGTGTTACAAGAATCCGCAGGTTCCCTGTTTCAAAGATCTTTTCAGAGTAAAACATTTTTAAGGTTAAATACAGTGTTGCACACATAAAATCACAGCAGAGAACAGCACACCACTCACAAAAACACATTTTGCAAATAGGTCATTATGTTGTAAGACCATTACTCTGGTCATCATGTCAGAGCTTAATTGTAGGTTAGGTCTATAATTATGGTATCCATTACTGCCCTGCTAATTGGAATGTCTACTCTTAGCATTGTGCATTGTTGATTTAAATTGGTATTCTACTGAAACTGCAGTTTGACCCACTTCTTTTTCATTTGTGGCTTAAGGTTGAGGCAGGGAAGTGAATGTGGATCCTGCTGAAAAATAAAACCGATGTAATATTGCTGTTCAGGATCCCATTTGGAGTCTATCAAGAGAAATGCAAAACACTCCGTTTAGATGGAGAGTTTAATGAGATGAAAATAATTTTGTTCTCTCTCTTCTGTATTGTTTTTGCAACCCGGTTATAATAAAGGAAGACAATACTGATCGTTCGGTAAAAGAAAAAAAAAAAAAATTCCTTAGGCGTATTTATGACTTCAGGTTGCACAGTCTCAGATTGAGGAAGTGTTGTGTTGTTCATTAAGAGCAGCTCCTGGTCGTTTTCAGCATGTGCTCTATTCCTGTCGTTACGGCAAGAAATCTCAAACATGATCCTCTCTTCATCAGCCGTTTGGCTGGGGATATAGTGAACAATCAATTCAGTCAGATTATTAGCCTGTCTAATAATTGAATTGAGCTGTCGCTCGGGTAATGGATTCACTGCTTCACACGGTCGCTTCAGCCAAGGCTGGTTTAAAGGAGTGTGAGAGAGAGAAGTAGCAGAGGAGGGCGGGGGTGTGGAACAGAAAAAAAGCAAAAAAGAAGCAGAGCGACAACGTTGGCAGTGATACCTCAGGATGGCAGAGCAATCAGATCCATGTCAGTTTTTAATCAAGTTCCTTGGAGGCACAAATTAGCCATCACTTAAGGAAAACGTCTTGCTTTGCCTTTCCGTATCACAATTGTATGTATCAACTTACAATTTTACAGAGGCTGTCGAGGTTTCCCGGGAGGATTTCATGGCATGATTTCTGCAGTTTGTCTTATTAACTTTCCACAAGGGATTATACGACAGTGGCAGCATTGTTTTGAAGTAACACATTAAAAGACCTGCTAGACTAAAGCCACCATTTAGTATGTCTAAAAGGCCAAAGATGAACACGTCTTTCACTGTTTTATCATTTATTCGCACAAACAAAGGGCTTCCAATATCAACTGCACAGGCTTGCTGGAGCACAGTTGGGTAAATAAAATCAGACACCCATGCCAGTGTACATCCCATGCAGCAGCTGAATTAAACATGGCTTGGATTCCAACACACTTCAGGACTATTATTACGCCGTCTCTGTTGTTTTGATCATGTATTCGCTGCAGAAACTGAGGAAACAACCAGACACATGCGCTCTTTGATATAATATCCATTTTGTCTAACCCTATTTTAATCCATTACCAGACACTGATATCTGTTGGTGGATCAGAGACCTGGCGGGGGTCTCGCAACAGAGCACGGAGAGGAGCTGATTACTCAGTCTATTGCGGTGGGAGTTCAAATGAAAGAAAAACAGAACAACCTCAGTCACAGTAATAGAGTGGTACATCTGACACCTTATCAGTTGGAGGTGCTCATCAGAGAGAGCTTGCTTTATTTTCTTTAAGAGATTTTCCACAGATATGGTTGCAAGTGGGGTGCCGCCTTTCTACTCGAGGTGGTTCTGGAAACACTGGGTCCTTGCTCTTTATCAGGTCGTGTCACATCAGACGAGGCAGGGGATAACTGTGCATGAACAAGCAAACAAACATTCGTGTTTTTCTCACTCTTCCTCTTAATCTTGCTTGGTAAAGTCTGAGGGTTTTCACTTTTTTGTACTCACTCTTTTCTCACTTGTGGTCCACGATTCGAGCGTGCGATTTTGTTCCAGAAAATCAGAAAAGACCCCGTAAGAAGAGTTACACAAAAATATGCCAGGAGCTTCATCTTCGTAATGAACCTTGTCATTCTAAATGGAAAATATACAAGCAGGAGGAAGCCCTATGAATAATTTAATGAGGAAATCACGAGGAAGGCCTTTTACATTACTGCAAATGATTACTTTTTTCTGCTGATATGAGTCTTTATGATGAAACTGGCTAATTGCTGGTGCAGCTGGATGACAGTTTCACTCTCAGGCATATATGGTAATAAGGAAAAGATTTCAGTGGTGTCATTTAAGCGACAGAGGATTCTTTAAAAGAACACAAAGAACTTCTATAGAAACCTTTGTCTCCTGAATGACAGTGTGCACTGACACTTGCTTCCTAAATAGACAATTAAAGCTTGAGAGAATTAAAGCCTCTTTTATACAGGCTGTACACTAAAATCATTAAAAGTGTATGTAACATCCTTCAGAAAAAAAAAAAACAATTCACAGCATAAACTCTTAGTCTTTGAGTGGGGGAAAAATAGATGAAATGGCCAATAATTCAGCCAACATTTACTTACCCTCATATCATTTCACACCTCTAAAGAAATCCGTACATTGAAAGTCAACAGGGTCCAATCTTTGGACCCTATTGATTTTAATTGCATCTGCAAAAACAGTTGAAACCGCCTTTGAAATAGCTTCATTTGCGTTCCAGTCATACAACGACAAGAGGGTAAGTAAATGATGACAGAATTTCATTCATGAGTGAGTTCCTTTAATCTATTTTCACTTTGCTACTCAAGCTAAGTATTAGTCTCTTTTTGCCGCTTAGAGTCCTTTAATTTAAATAGGTAAAAGTGAGGTCTGCTTTAGACAGTTGGCAATGAGTGCAGGACATTGGCAGGTATAGCGGATATAATTGAATGGGGCTGTGCAGCAGCAGCTAATGGAAAGGAAACAGGCTGCTAGACTCAAATGGGAATCTATGCCACCATACGGAGGGCTCCTGCTGCTATGGTGATATCCAGTAAATAGGATTGAGCCCAATGGGGTTCATCCACTGGATGCCATGGAGTCTCCCCAGCCCCACGGCCATGTGTCACCCACTAATCTGATCACAAGAAGCATGATACCCCGAGACCACTTCTGAGGGCATACAAGGAGAATGATAACATGCTCTAACAAATGGACTGACTAGGCAATTCAAATTTGGTGTTGGCACAGTATCTTTAGCACCCATTTTAATATTTTGCTTACATTTGCTTACAAGTTATGGAATCTTTCTTTCTTTCTTTTACATTTTCCAGTTCTTGATCTTTCTTTCTTTTACAGTACATTTCCAGTTCTTTAGGGTTATAAATAAATATAGTAGCAGACCAACCCCTCTCTCTTTTTCATTTCTACTTCTTTTATTAACAAGAGGACATTGCATTGACGGATTATTTGGACATACTATCAAAGACCAGCACACATGCTCTAAATGATTGCCCACAGATATTATTCTTCTACTTGTTTCCAGTAATTTGGTTGTTATATTACTTCAGTCTTGTGAGCATAACCCTGAAATGACATAAGGAATGAACTAGTTCCTGTAAGCTCTAGGTGATGTTGATTATACTTTGATGAAAACTAGGTCTTGGCCCCAGGCAAGCATTTAATAAAAATAAGTTTATCCGACATTGTCCATAAACTGAGGGCTCTCTTTTCAGTTCCACCAACTGTAGTATAATTATCAATTGGTTTTAATCTTGTAAGAAGTACTTTGCTAAAGAAGCATTTAATTTTGTTAATTTCTTTAATTAAAGCCTGTCTGGACATCCTAAGTCCAACAAAACTGAGCTACTGTTTTTACTGTCTAATGTTGTGTTTCTTAGCTTTCCTCTGTATAAAAAGAATGGAAAGTGCACTGTAAATGGATTTCTACCTTTTTTTGCACATTAAGATAAAGATATATATATAGTAGCACTGATCCATTGCACACCCACCAAATTTCTCCCTCTTCCTTTCTCACTCTCTCCTCATGTACATTCACAGATATCATTTTGTTTCTCTAATTTATTTCTGCTTTCGCTGTGCTTGGTTATTAAAGGCATAATTAGCCACACTGGGGCTCATAGGCCTTTCAGATAACAGTAAAATGCACAGCCATATAGTTTTTTTTAATGATATCAATACACTAGCAATCAGCAAACCTAAACATATTAATTTTACTGTTTTAAACTATTTTGCTTTATCGTGTCTCCAGTTTATTGAACAATATCCTGCTTTGTTTACTGTCTGAGCTGGGTGAGTTAACAGCTGTCACTGTCTTAAACAGGGTGGATGAGATTTGCACTTCCTTTCAAACACCGTCACCTCAGACAGTGTCTGGGCCATACCTGTCACTCATATGCCTTGTTTCCCCTCGCCCAGTAGGGGACACTCAGTTGAGCCACGCTGTCACAACCTATTGCCCCTTCAGTCCAACTCATCCATCAATCTGATCAGAGACACGACCCACTGCTGAGCCACAGACGCAAGATCTCCTCCGAAATTCATATGCCAATTAGCGCTGCTACAATTCTATTACCTGTAACACTGTGCCAGCTATTGCTAAACACCCTAAAAGCTAAGCTTAATGACTGCAAGCAGGTAAATATCTGTTACCTCAGACTAAAATAACAGTTATACAACTGAAATTCAGCCAACATGTTAAGGATTATTAACATTTATTTCAGATTTCAACACAAACAGCTTCTGAATGAGTGGTTTTTTTGTTCTTCCATCCCATAACAACCAGAGGGATGCAACAGGCCAAGGTTTCAGCATTCAGAAATCCCTGTTTCAGACTGAAGGAGATCGAGCCATCCAGGGCCAGCTGGCGTACTCTGACGCTCATTTGCAATGCCAAGAAGTGGCATGGGGCATTTCCTTAGTGACAAGACTGGACCACCGTGGCTAATCACTAGACAGCTTGGATAAAAATTGGAGCGTTATTTGCAGGAAAGGAAGAACCTGACACCCCAGATTGGAGAGCTGCATGTCATCCTCACTTGTGCTTCCTTTTAATTTTATTTAAAACATAAATTTGTACAGCAAATATACAGACAGATGAGGTTTATGTGTAACATATGTGACATGGATGTGCAATTTCCCTTCATTCACTTAAGGGGGAAGCTCGCCCAAAAATGTATTTTCTGTCATTATTTACTTTCCCTTATATTGTTTTAAACCCATATGACTTCCTTTTCCTTCTGCATATGTACAGAGATGTAGCATACGGCATGATATACTGTACATTGTCCTGTATAAAGAGATACCCTACAGTACATATATCTATTTTTTTAACATACATTTCAAGATTTACTTTTGTATATTTTAGGATGGATCTACACATAGTTTCATGACATTTTTGCCTTAAAAATTCTGGGTCAGAGATATAACTCATGATTTAATTAAATGTGATACTTGTACATATTATGTTTGGGACAATAATGGGAAAAGAAGAAAAATACTTTGGATGAAAGCAGGGTGAGTAAAAACAGAGTTCAATTTTTTTGTAAATTTTGTGTAAATTCAATGTACCAACTTTTTTAGCATGTCCTCTCTTAACCTCTCTTGTCCCACAGACACACAACATTTGCATGGCTTTTATGCTCTGACTTGTCAAAACAGAGCATACAAAGAGGAGTGACAAAGAGAAAGCCTCTGGCTGATCCTGGTCACTTTAGTTTAGATTCATTCAGGTGGCTCTCTTCTTTCATCTCTGTATTTCTCATTATAAGAGCACAGGGCTGCTATGCAAACTATACCGGCGTTAATCTGCTGTTCATAATGCATCTCATCCTACTGTTATTTCAACAGGCAGATGATGGAGAGGTGAAAACTCATTTGAGACTCTGAGCTGATTGCTGGCTGCTGTGCCCTTGTGTGTCTTGTGGAAAAAGAATCTAGTATTTCAGTGTATGATTTGTCTCTTTGTCTCTGCACTTAAGCACATGCTACATGCAAATTGCTGTGCTAAGAGGGTGATTCGTACTCTGTTATGACTGAATTATTTTTTCATTCTGTTCTTGTCTAACCAATTTAAACTCAATCTAAACTAGAAAGCTCATAGATATCAAAATTTAAATGTAAATGCCACCTCTAAGTGAAATGGGCAAAACCAGATTTTTTTAGTTTTTTGTTCTTTTTTCTCTCAGTTGTGTTTTATGCCCCCTCAGCATATTGCAACATTTGTCAACACCTGCGTCGTGTTCTCAGTTTCCACAGAAGAGTGAAAATACCCAATAAACATACAGTGGGTGTCTGAGAGGAAAGCTTATAAGGTTGAACCTGAACCAGATGGTGAAATAAATGCCTCACAGCAGCACAGCAAGATGGCTCCAATCATATTTGAAATTCACCACAGTGATCTGGATTCGTAACAGCGGATCAAAGTAAAAGACTATGTAATTGTGTGCAAGTACATGATTGTGTGTGGACACTACCATATGCACATGTGAAAGTCCGTGAAATGTAATGCCTTGCAGGAATCCTTATGTCTTTGTGATAAACACACGCAATTGTTTGTTTGTAACAGCATCTCAAAACAGATTGTTATAGACAATTGTAATGTAATATCCAATCAGACATTACTACAGCATCATTATTGCTTGATGTTTACCACACAAACATGTGGATGTAATGTTTTAAGTAAAGCCACTTGCAACACTATTAGTTAAAGAACATGTGCCATCCGTGTGAGTCACATATGGAAGATGGAAACTGATCCATTTAAGTAACCATGTTAGATTCTTTTAATTTTGTCAATGGCAACATTCAATACTCAGAGGTTAAAGGTTTGGGGCAAGACTGGCCACAGATGTCCACTCTTGGCTTGAAAGGTGGAATTAGTCTATTGAATATTTTTATAAGATACCTTATCCTGGTCAACTCTCCCAGTGAAAGGGGTCAAGGGCACATTGTAGCAAATAACAGACTTAATCCACAAATCTGCACTTTTCAATGCCATTAAAAAGTACATGTGACTGGCATTGATCTTGACTGAAATGGCCACATATGTGACACAAATGCTTTGGCTAACCCAACTGAATTTTTGCCCGCATTCTCTGAGGGAACCAAAACAAAATAATTGGATCATTTAATTACTTTCAGGGACACTCAAATGAGTTCAATCTATCAAGGTCTCAAGACCTTGTTTGTGGCCTCTGTGTTTAATTCGGTCTGGATAAAACACCAGGTGACTTGAAATACAGACGGCTAAGATAAATTAACAATTGATCTTTACCCCCATGAGCACAAACAAACATTTTGGGTCATCACTGAATATTTCCAATTTGCAAAGCAATCATTTCATTGAAGCTTGTCAGGTGATATTTGGAAAATAACTCTCTAACTTAAAAAAAAAAATGTTTTCAACACATTGTATGCATTTTTTCTAACAAAAATAAATAAAATAAAATAAATAAATAAATAAAAGTTAGGCAATGATGAATTTTTCTAATAGAACCTTGTCATTAAAGCATACATGCATTTTGTAAATCAAATAAACTGTGTAATTTACCTTTAGCATGAAAAATAGGTGGCTTGCACTAGAATAAAATGAAAGCATTTGTCTACATTTACAAATTAGGGAAAATTATTACATCAGTCGTATTACATTATGTATTTACTAATATGCAAACACTGCAGCCCAAAACACATATGAGTCAGGCCATCTATCTCAGACACAAACACCTTCTGGCAACATTTCAAACATTATTAATAAAAAAATAAATCATAATAATAATATATACCCAAATATATCCATTTTCACACATTTCATGCACTCCAAAATACCAATTATGGAGAAGGTGCAACATTTTTTGCATCTCTTACTTACTATGGCATATCAAAATAATAGTAATGCATTGTACTGTATGTTACGTATCTCCTTGTTTGGTTATGCACATTGCTGAATTAGGATATCAATAATTAATTACAACATTTCATTTTGTTTAAAACGTATACAATATAAAACGTGGAGCTACTTGATTAGAAGTCCTGTGATTGTCTGGGAGGCGGGACTATGATGCAGGAGGTAAGAGTAAGAACAAAAACACTGGATTTAACTCTCAGACACTCAGTGTTCACAAACCAGCAGAAGTGTAATATTTTAATGGAACTCTGTTTTATGGTGGCCGAGAGCTCAACACGCTGGAAACTTCAGAAAACACATGCAAACGGAAAAAAACGACAACACATTAAGAAAACATTTACATCAGTTTGATAACACAGGCGCTGCAAACACATGAACGCACAGCAAACAGCACGGACCACAACGGAAAGGTTTCAGGGGGGCCTCAAAAAGTGACGAACCCATCTGAGAGTAACTCTAGCTAACATAGCATTAAAATAATGTTTCACAGTTAAGTGTGTAATTTGTCAGATTAGTCTAATAATATCCAAAAGACACAAAAAAACCCTTTTCGTTCAACGACAACACCTCTGCTCTGACCAAAAGCCACGGAACAAATAATCAGGTCCCAGATAGGTTCGTCTCTGACTTTTTGAGGTCCTCTTGAAACATTTCACTTGTGCTCCGTGCTGTTTGCAGCATATTTCTGTGTTTTTTTCTGTTTGCATGTTTTTTCTTAAGTTTGCAGCGCGTTGAGTTCTCTCGGCCACCGTACTATTTCGATGCTCAGACTGAACACACATGGTGAGTTGTAATCTTTTATGTTATTATTAATTGCCCTGTACTTGTCCTGTAAATGTGCTGGAAGTCTTTTGTTTTTACAGTATATTTATTAGATCATTAGATACCATATTAAATGTACTTCTATTTGTTCACCTTACTTCCCACAATATTCTATTTACTGACCTTTAGAGTTATTAAATAAGAAGTATACATTTAAATGAAAATGTAAAAAAATAGTTAAGTAAATAAGAGTTCAATTTTACATGTGTGAACAATTCAGACTGAAGACTGTGAACATATACAGTATATGAATTTCCACATTTGCTGATATTATTCTAGAAAAGTACATTAGAAACATCTGACTGTTTGTAATCCAAAGGTGCTGATGTAACTTCCTGTCAACACACAAGACTATGAATGAATCATACACTATATTACCAAAAGTATTCGCTCACCTGCCTTTACTCATTCTATGAACTGAAGTGCCATCCCATT
>JAUMHR010000052.1:16182914-16195551 GCA_032361145.1 Enteromius fasciolatus
CAGGCCAAGTGATTAGCACACCTGATTCTGATCATTTGAATGGGTGAGCGAAAACTTTTGGTAATATAGTGTAGCTTGTTCTGTTGAAAGTCTGCAGACAGCATCTATACACAATGATGATTCTAGCTATCTGGGTCGGAGAAAGAGCATGTCTGATTGGATTGAATAGGAAAACTGGACATTGCCTAGAGGTCTTCCCGAAAGAAGCTCATCTGATTGTGAGTACAACATTCTTGTAGACGCTTCAGTGAGGACACTCATGTACACTCATTTACGAATCCCCATTATCTATATTCCTGCCTCTGCCTGGTCTTAATCAAAGTCTAATTATCTTTAATTTGTCTCTTTTTCATGAATGCCTTGTTAAACAGACAGATTTTCTATAATAATCTCAACTGTCTTCTCAACAGTGTTTTATCCCTGCCTTGAGATTGACATCATATGGATCTTGTTAGCTAGGCCCGGACAGAGGGTACTTACTATTTGAGGAAATTGAATTGGAGGATGGGTCACTGCAGATACCATTGAGAAAATTAAATTGAGTCGCGAGTGGTATTAAAAAGGAATATTTTTATCATGACAAAAGCACTATGTCATTATTTAGTTTTATATCCTCCTGTTGGTTTTGCTACCTCTGTCATAGTCAATAGATCCTTTTTTTCGGCTTTAAATACGGACAGATTAAACTTTGTCCTAGAGAAAATGATATTGTCAATGTGGATTCTCCATCAAATGTCCCATTTAGCTCTCTATTAGGTTTAATCTGTGTCTGGGAAAGCAGCCCTTCTAGTATCAATGCGAAGTAAACACACCTTGTCTGTTTTCCTGTTCTGTGTCAAGGCCTCGTGTAGCAAGTTTAATATCCTGTTCATATTTATCAATGTCATAATGCAATTATTCACAATGAAACGCAGTCAAAGCCGGCTGTCTCGCGAGAAAGATGAAATTCCCGTGAACATGGGCTGTGGCTGCTGTTTCTGAGAGGAAGTGGGGGTAAAGAAGTGGCCACGTCTCATCCGTACTCAAGAACAGACAGCAGAGCCCTGTTTTAGACAGCAGGACACTAGTCTTACAGATTGGTATCAAGCGGCGAGCTAACGTGTCACATCCAAAGGACGTTTACAAGACAGCCCCTATAAATTTTACATAAAGTGTGCCCTTCTCCTTAGCAGCAGAGACAACAGTGTTGATGAAACGTTTTCAGCCCTCCTCCGCTCAACTCCCTTCACCACCCTCGCTAATTCTTATTTAGCAGAAAAGAGAAGCCAAACTCTGCTTGTGGCTGGCAGCGCTTTGAATCGGCTGGACGGCTGGTAACAAATTAGGGGATGTCAGTGTGGGAAATGGGCTGGCCAGGATGATTAGTGTTGTTTTACAATCCGGTAAGGTTTGACCTTTCTGAGCTGCCATCATTCTAGACCCAAGTGAACTTGAGAGGGGGACCAGATGTAAAATGGGGGTTGTTAAATATCCGTCAGTCTGTCGGTCTGTGCCTCAAACGTCGATTCATTTGATGCTCTTTTGTTTTCTTTCTTCCCCGAAATGAAACTCATCCTCATTTGATCCCAACATGAACCATCCAGAGAAATGACACTGTCAATACCCCCAAGAAACAGCAGTCTGCCACCTATGGAATGAAAACAGATGAAGTGTCAACAGATGGAACTTAGCACTAAAGACATGATGGACTTTATGTCTCCGTCACTCTGGCTCAAAAGATACAATTTAATGAAGCAAATTAGAAAAAGCAAGATGAACGATCGTGACTCTTTAGGAATCATTTTGTTTTGTTGACCCCAACTGGACCTTTTTGGTTTTTAATACAGTTGTCACGGCTGAGGGGTAAAATAAGGACATTTAAAGCAGCCAGATAACTATAATAGCCATAATGGCTTAACTCAACACCCAAAAAACGGGAGACCTACAGGCAGCGGGGATGTGGACTGTGGGCTTCCTGCCAGTGTGATGCGATATAGTCAGAGTGCTCTCTCACTCACTGCCAGCTGCAAGAGCAGAGGCAACAAAGATTCCCCTGTGACCCACACAGCAGCAGATTCAGAAAAAGATGGACGCCGCAGGCCCTAACCCCTGCCAGCGTTAATTGCCTTAAATTATTCAATTGCATCTGAAGCCAAAGAGGGTGCAGCACGCTGGGCGTGCAGCTGCAGGGGAAAGCTTACGCGATCCCGGCCCCTCGCTTACACTTGCTGCCTGCTCTCTGCTCTCCACGGCACTGAGATAAGAACAGAGGAGGAAAAACCGAACAGCCCATCCTTCACCTTCAGCCGGGCTGGGAGAGTTAAGGCAATGGAGAGCCAAAGTTAAACTCAACAATTTATAAGTTTCAAAAACAGACATGTGTTTGTTTGTATATCCACTATCCAGGTATTTGTACATTCACAACTTTGTTTGTTTGTTCCAATATGAATTTGTTTGTTCATTCAAACATGCATTTGTTTAAATAGTTTGTTTGTCTATATGTGCCTATTAAATTTGCATATGTGCATTTGTTTGTTCATTCAAATATGTGTTTGCTCAAATATGCATTTGTTTGTTCATTCACATGTATTTGTTCAAACATGCATTTCATTCATATGTGTAATTGTTTGATTAAATCTCCACTTTATTCATTTATATGTGTTTGTTTAATTGTGCATTCATTTAAATATGTATCGTATGTGCATTTGTTCAAATATTTGTTTGCTCATATGCAAGTTTGTTTGTTCAAATATGCTTCTTCATATGTGCATTCGTTTGTTCATTCAGATGTGCAGTTGTTCAAATGAGTGTTATTTTGTTTGTTAATTTGTGTGTTTGCTTGTTTAAATATCTCACTCACTGATTGATTGATTCATATCTGTGTCTGTTCAAATATGCATTTGTCTAATGTTTGTTTGCTTGTTTGTTGTGCATTTACTGTCTAATTATTTTTAATATGCATTCTTTAAATACATGTATATGTTTTAAACACAAATGCAACATCAAATGTTTGTTTACTATAAAGGTGAGTTTGTTCAAATATGTGCTTTTGTGCTTTTAAAGTTAGATTAGCTCACTTATTTCTTCAAGTGTGAATTATTTCAAGTGTTAATTTGTTTAAATTTGTTTCACCCCGTGACCCTCCACTGCCATGGCAACAATGCTTTCCACAGCATCTCCCTTTCTGATCCTAATGAAATACGCTTTTGAGATAGCAGATATTTTTTAATTACGTTTTATTTCAATGTCATTACAAATAACATGGATTTCTGAAAAAGAGGCATGACAGTTTGTGCAAACGTATGTATGTATGAGTGCATTCATATTTCATATATATATTTCTTCCATGCAGGTTATACGAATGCAGCCAAAATAAAAGGGAAACATTTCATCACATCCCATTATCTGCGTGAGAAGGGAATATTCAGACATGATGAATTTAAGAGGATGGGACTGTGTTAGTCAATTTTGTTGCATGACTTCCTCTGTTCTCTAAACGTTAGACTGAATCCTCTGATGGCATTAGAGAAGCTCATACAGTAAGTGTGTAACAAGGCTCAGAGCAACAGCCAGCCTTAATGGGGCGTTTGTGTAAACATGCCGCTAATAAGGCGAATGAAAAATAATTATAACTCCTTTTCCTGGAAACACTTTCCTTAAAAATATCCAGCAGCTGGAGTGCCTGTGTAGAATCCTCACTGAAGGTCACTTTGGTCCACATGACCTCACCTCTGTGACACAGCTCAGTACTGTCAGGTGTCTCAGAGCAGCCTGAGGCCTGTGATAGGGGGATGTGGTGATGGACAATGGATTTCACAGCTCCACCCAGAACATTTTCTCAGTTTTTGCAGGCAACAGAGTGGAAAGGGCCCTAGAGTGGTGCCCTCTCATCTGAGACTGCAGACTCACCATTTGGACGTAGAGCTCCCGGGTCTTCGTCAAGCGAAACAGGAAGCTTTTTGCGACCTGTCACCGAAAATCTCACCGTTTCCTTGTTTCAGATTTTTTTATTTGTTGTTAAAAGAAACATTTCTCCCAACTACCAGGCACCAGCCATCACATCCACGGGGAGTTCATTCTCAGCTTCATTCTTTCCCATTCGTCAGTGTTTTTTTAATGTCTGGGATCGAGAAAAACACAGTCTATGGGATCAGCTTTATTTATTTATTACTCAACCAAGCGAATTGGCCACAGCACACGAGAAGCTTGATTGAAATTTTGAATAGGTATCAATCTATCTGAATGATTCTATGTATCCATCATTCTATCTATTATCACCTATTATTATGTATTATTTTAAATTCTGCTTTCTGGATTTTGTTGTCCTGAACAATTTTGTTTGCAATGCCAATTAACCGAATGCAATTAGAAATTGCAAGCCACTCTTAATTCACTTCTGAATGGCACAGTTGCACAAAGACACATATAGAAATGCATTTAGGCAGAAAGGTTGAGCTTATTACAGAATTTAACTCCAAGGACATAATAATTATACACAACTTGTCTCAAGAGTATTTTGAGAAAGAACCAGCAAGCATCCCAATGCCAGCAAGTGTCAGACTGAGAAGCACAGTTGCAGTGAACAGAGAAGAGGGCCTCTCTTACAGATGCCTGGCAATCCAACAAGGCTCTTGCCACTCACATGGGACTATTTGTCATGCAACCGAGAGGCAGAGCATACTTGTGGAAAAACTGTTCCAGCTCGTCATCAATTTGTGCAAAATAAACAGTGACAGTCAGGCACATCCAGAAAGTGACTTGAAAAAGTCAGATCTGATTCTGTCAAACCGAAGCCCTTGGTCCCCTGTGTGATTGGCGGAGAAGGGTGGATCTCCTCCATCGCATAAGACAATGATGAATTGCTCTCTCACCTTGAAAGAGTTTTTGGAACATACAAAACAACCGAGTGCAGGAATCCCAGTATACTGCATGATTATTCTGCTTGACACACCACTACTATGTTTGCCCAACAGTTTAGTGAGGGGGCACTGTTCCAGGAAAACAGGGAGGTAAACAGGGCGTGTGGGAGGAAGGAAATGCTTTAGGAAGTTTTGTGTATAAGTTTGAGGTGACCTGTACAAGCTTTCAGTAGTACTACAGTATACTATATTATTTACGATTGATCGTGATATCATGGTACACATTTAAAACAGCTTATATGCATACTTCCCATTTGGTTCAAGCATCTACTCTTCTTTTGTCATATAAAAGCTTTCTGTTTTCTTTTTTTTTTTTTTTTTGCTACTGCCATATCAACCTTCAATGCCTCTGTAAATGAGGTTCTAGAAAGCTCCAATTGTTTTTGATTATTTGAAACATTTTACTGTAAATTGCTGTTTCACGTCGCAACGGGAGATGCCACCCTTCTCTCCCACGCATGCTCCCGAGTAAATGAAAGCAACCTTGTCTTTACATTTCTCATCCAAGTACTGATTATTCAAGCACTCAAGGTAGTTCTAGTCAAAGGTTTGTCAAAGCTCACTTTTCTGAACTTTCAAAAACCTCTCCAGCAGCCTCGCTGGCTGAAAACCATGCTCAGACTGAACACATACAGTAGATGCTCATGCAGATCAATGTCACCTGCCAGCTGAAAAGATAAAGTTCATCTCTGCGGTGAACATATGCTTCACTGGAATCCCAACATAAACTGCTTTTATTGCTTGGATTTCTTTTAAATAGTTTATTTTATTGTTTAATCTCACAAGAAACTAGCGTTAAATGTTTGCTTTATGTATTGAGTTGTCAGTTCCCCAGAATTCATCAAACCGCTTCTACTCAGACAGCAGGTTGGGCAGGAAAATACTCTCTCACACAATTACTGTCCTCTGAGAGGCATCCACGTCCACCAGTGAATCACAACTACAGGATCAGATTTGATGTTTCTTTTCCTCAGAGTATGATAACTCATGGTATTTATCACCTCGTATAGCATCCTTGCATTGAAAGCTGAGCAGCAATGAGAGTTAATCTTCCTCAAGGTGCTGCTCTTTCAAGAGCAAGCAGGGACAAGGTGCACATAAACTGCACTGCCGCCCGTTATCTGTATCTTTTTGGGTAGGATGAATGACAAACGGTTGCATTGAAGAAGATGTTTGCAAACAAACATAAAACCTGTGAATATTGAGGCAACAGTTGACGCCTCCCCATTGCTGGGACTGATGAGCAAAGGGTTAAGGGTCAATGAACAAAGAGATGACCACGCTGATCAATAACTACGCCGCTCTATAGACTACTACAGACAATGCTACCTCATTATTATTTGATATTGGGAAGTGTGATGTAAAAAGGACACTAATTTACAAAGTTACTAATATAAGATGACACATGATGACAAATTAATAATATATAATGATATTCTTCATAATATTAATATGAAGAAGAAACAGGAGGACAAAAAAAATAACTTTGCAAAAAAGTAATGTACACTGTGATACAACTTACAGTTTAAACATATGGTCATGTAAATAAGATAGATAGATGGATGGTAGACAGACAGATACATAGACAGATGACACACACAAAGTAGAACATAACTAATTGTACTCTGAAGTAGGCAATGATCAAGAAGTGAAAGCAGAAAAAAAGAAATCCACTTAGCATATGATAAGCATAATCTGCCAAAGTAGTCCGTCCAAACATAGAAGCTCATTTCCCACCCAAGAGCAACACAGATGTGATCCTTCAAGACATCGCTGCTTTAGCCACTGTTATTATAGCCATGTTGCTTTCAGTCTAACAGAGATGAAATATACATAATCTGATGCCAGGAGCAAAATAGAAGCTGAGGAAAGGGAGAGTTTGATGGCCTTTGATTCAGGGTGCTGTTGTTTAGCAGCCTCCAATTTGTGTGATGTGGAGCCATCTAGTCCTAAGCCAACCGGTTGGCTGCTACAGATATGTTTTGCGGGTCCTGTGAAGATTTTCCAGCCAGAATCATTGATTTTGTACCATTAGTGCTCAAGATCTATGCAAATGAACAGCATCAGACGTCTACAGAATATGTGCTGAGGAGCATTGATACAACTTTGGGTAGCAGATTAAGTATTTACATTCAGGCCACAGAAGTCTTTGTGTTCTCGAATCCCACGAGTGGAGAAATGCAATCTTGCCTTGGCAATAAGTGAAAGCTATTTGACATATGGCACTCGAATGGATCGGAGCAGATAAGACGCATTTATTTGTCTGTGTAGCTCCTTCCGAGTTTATGGTTCTGTTGTTAGTAGGCACATCTTCAAAAAGGAGGAAGTGAGCCAGTCACACGGCAGTACTTGGATAGTGGAAAGTTCCATATATTCTCAGGGGACTCTTTCTATCTTTACATCTTCCCCTTGCTGAGTTTTACCAAATTTTGCAGCAAATTAGTCAAACTGTCGTATACTAAACAATTCTCAAGTGACCTACAACTACAGCTGTTTTCTTCTTGTGGTATTTATATTTCAAAAGCTTTGAAACTATTGCATTATGGGAGGTAGTAAACATGCAAGACAATATCTGCCAAATGTAAATACTCCTCAGAAAGGAATTTATTAATAGTGACAGCAGTAGCTTTTTGTTTAGTTTTTTGTTGTTGTTTTTGTGTGTTTGCTTTACACATTGTTAAACAAGATTTCTATTTCAAATAAATGCTGTTTTTTGGAAGTCTCTATTTGTCAATGAATAAATAAATGCGTGTCAGCAGATACAAGACCAACCGTTTTCAACTATAATCATTAAAAAGTGTTTATTGAGCAGTATATCAGCGTATTAGAGTGATTTATTAAATATCATGTGACACAGAAGACTGGAGTAATGACTGCTGAAAATGTAGCTTTAATAAATCCCATTTTAGAATTATATTCAAATAGAAAGCTCTTATTTATTACTGTTTTTAACGTATTTCTGACCCGATAAATGCAGCCTTGGTGAGCATACAGTATGAGACTTTCAATAAATAAACAAACAAATACATAAACCATCCTGAACATTTGAACAGTAGTGTATGTTCATATTAATAAATAACCCTGTATAATCCATAATACACTTCCTTTAAGTGTAGAGATTTACCGGATTTCGAATAAATGTACAGAACTCTTTTTGTCAGATGGAGGCTACAAAAAAGTATTGGATAAAAGCAGGCCAACATTTGTGTCCATGTCGTTTCTCCCCCACTTCCAATAATTTTCAATTCAATAAGTTTAGTTGGATTTATTAAATGAAAGCTCAAAAAGGATAACCCAGCAGATTTGTTTCGACAGCCTTCTTCGCTCATATTTACCGAGCGTGCCAATAGAGACAGATTTATTTGATGACGTATGGTCTGTAGCAGAGAAACTCACTCTCTTGGTTTTGTTACGAGGCTTATGATGCCAGCCTCATCTCTGTTACACCATTTATAAGTCCTTTCCTCATGGGATAGTAAAGCATCCATCGAACACATTCTTCAGAATCACAGAAAAGTGGGTCAGTCCGGTATTTTTCACCTACCATTTCATGAATATAAGTATTTAGACTTAGCCTATTACTTCACGTACAGTTTTCCATAAGCTGCTATATATATAACAGGGTCATGAACGGTTAGCGCTTACTGTATGCGCATACTCTAATAGCACGTTTGACCCGCAGAGACAGAGGTTTTTTGCCAAACTCGAAGATATCAGAAACCCAAAGCTATTTTATATGCAGGTCTCCACTGAGAACACATTTTCCTGACGATTTCGTTCCTATTCCTCTGCGCTCCTTCTAACTCTCTGAGCACTTCTGGAGGAGTAAACAAACAAAGACCGGTTTCGGTTTATTTCTTTACTTATTTATTATTTTTCTGTCTGTTCCATTTCAAAGGTAAATATATCGCTCATAAAGAAAGAGCCATTTAATGGAACACAGGCTCCCATGTGTCCAGCTCTGTGGAGCCGTTGCCCAGCAGTACTATTCATAAATATAAAAAATGCATGGAGAAATCTGATCCAAAGCATGTGTCATACATACAGCTGTGAATTAATCATTCATTTGATGGCCACTTTGAGAAACTGTACAGCTATTTCCATCAACAAGGAAGCAATGTATTGATGACTCGATAGCTTTCAATGTTCTCTCACTGGGGGAAACCGGCATCTAGGCCAATATACATGTACTATAGATTAGCTTGCATCTTTATTTGTTTCCTGCTTTGTTTTCTTTCATCTATCTAAAAAAATGCTAAAGCGAAACTGTACCATCTTCATTTGTTTATGCTTGCATGTTTTTGGTAGTTTTGTTTTCCCCTTCAAGCAATGAATCTGCCTGTGCTCAAATTGAAGTACCTTCAGAAAAATAGAGCACCTCATTTGTCAAAAGAAATATAATCAATATTGAATTATGTGATTACCTTAAGACAGAGCTAGGAGAATGAGGTGCTTAGAAGGCAGAGATGCAGAGATATACATATTAATCAAAATACACAGCAGCAGAACAAGACTTAAAGAAAAAAATCGAGTCATGGGATAGGATAAATGAAATAGATTCATGAAGATAATGTGAAACGGCACCGACACTCTAAGCCTTTAAATTAGGAATCATACAGAGAGCCATACGGAGACGCAGGCAGGAAGGTGTCATGAAGGAAACGTTTTGTTGTTTGTAAGATATAAATCACAGTCACATAAATAATTCACCAAGGCGGAGCAATGATACAATACACCTGCGAGCTTGTATAGTCTTATCTTCTGAAGACTGTTTTCTCAGCAAAAAATGTAAGTGATTGCAAAGATTACCAATTCAATTAATTCATTATTTGGATTATTTAATAATTATTTAATCATGGTGATGATGTCTCAGTAAATTAAAATTGGCATAATTAATTACTTTGTGTACAATATTTCAGCTCACACCGTGGCATAATGCTCTTGTGATAGATAATGATTATTCATCAGTGATGATTAACTGGTTGTATCTGCTACTCCAAAGTTTCCACCATGAATTGCAGCATCTCAGCCTTTCATAAACACATAACGGAGAGGAAATTGGATAAAGACAAGCTACAATCTCATTATCCAGGCTTGTTAGTCTGACTTGACAGAAACTGGACTAGACCAATGTCAAATGGACTAAAGCGTTAACATGACATTTCTTAAAGATAAATTGCTGCTTAAAGTGTATGGAAACTCAGTTTCTGTTTACATACACTTATAGCTGTGTGCAAGTACTGTAAGGGTGCAGGTGATTTCATTTAAAATGCTTTAATGAAATGTAGCTTCAGGCCAGACAGATCTTAATCAGGTTACACCACCGTACTGAACTGAACATGATTGAAAATAAGGCTGTGAAGGATAGGCTTGCATTCTTTACAATAGCACACGCCACATAAAGGTCTTACCTGACATAATTTTACAGTGTATTGAACTTACTGTACATCTATCCCGCAAAGCCTGTTTTCGTTTCTGTCAAACACTGAGGGTGTTATTCATTGCTTTATTTAGCTGGCTTGGGGAGCTCTGTGGCAGACACAACACTGGAGGTCTGGAGTTATGCCGCTTCTGTTTCTGCACGTGAATATATGTATGGAAGAAACACAAAGGAAGCCACAGTATGGAATAGAGATCAACGTTTAAAGTGCATGTTTCTGGGTTGAATCTAAACAGAAGAATTTAACATTGAAAAGATGGCATATTCATATAGTTTCGTCTTTGCTTTTTCATTTTCATCAACTTGGTGTGACTGAATTTTTAATCTGAAAGATGACTAAGTGTGTTCCAACAGTTCATTAGGGCGATGAGCAAGACATGTGTGCTAATCACTGATAGCAGTGGTCTGGGCAAGGCCTGATGGTGGTTTGAGAAGCTACTCGATTGGCATGGCTCAGTGAATCATTAGCTGCTGTGTGTGAATCATGTGCCAGCTTCACAAGTACTTTCTAAGGAAACTAATTTTGGAGACTTCGTGATCTTGACATCTAATCACAAAGGGGTTTTATTTATTTATTTATTTATTTTATTTTATTTTACTAAATTGCTTCTGAATGTGCTTTTGACACAAAAAAAGAAACATTTGGCTATACTGTATCTGCTGTGCAACTCAGTGCAAATCAATTAAAACATTATGCTCAATTAATTATTTTTATTTTATTATAAAGAATTAAATTAAATGTAAAAAATTTAAATCTTTATAAAATGTATTAACATTTACAAAATGAAATTATTTAACAAGAAGCACCACTTTTTCAACACTGATATTAATTAGAAATGTTGAGCGCCAGATCAGCATATTAAACTATTTCTGCAAGATTATACGACACTGAAGACTATAGTGATTGCTGCTGAAGATTCATAGAGATTTAAAAGATATGATATCATGCACTTAATCTACATTTAATTTGTTTAACTTGTTCTGTCATTGTGATAAACTGTTTATGCATCTCAGCATGTCTGCAGGAACAGTAGGCACATGTAAGTATGCAAACGCAAAACACAATATGATTATATCTTAAATACTAAAATAGTAATTTTCCTCTATTATGCACTGAAGCTAAAGAGCATTTGCAAAATACTAAATTAAGTCAACCTAGGCTACATATTGACAAAAAAGGCAAGACAAATAAAAACGCACGTTTTAACAAGGCTCAAAAGCAAAAACTACTCAAATTTGATCTTTTTTTTTTTTTAAGATTTAAAGAAACACTTGAGAAGAAATGTGTTCTCTACTAAAACATCATTTGATTACTGACATAACATCACTTTTTAGTTAATTAACTGCTACATGTCTATCATAACTGTTTTAGGCACTGGTCTTGTCAACCAGCCATGCACAATCTTTGTGACAAGTGAGGATTAACACTTGCACTTCTCAGATCACGGCTAAAGAAACAGCTGTCCGCTCTCTGAGAAATGACTTCTCTGGCACATCATCATTTGGAGTAGGTGAAACTGCAACATTTATCACAAAGATCAGTGTGACATTAGGCTTGACTGATACTGCCTGTGAGCATCCACAGACACTGCTGCCATCGACCATCCCGCCTTCGTGGTTGCTTCATCTTCCTCTCTCTAGTTTTTTTTTTTTTAAAAGAATATATTAATATTTCTAGTTGAGATGGGGGTACAAGTGCCATTTATTCACTGCATAACAATAAATATCAGCATATAAATTGGGCAGCCCAAATTAGAACCTGAAGAAAGGTTGGAATCAGAGTTGTTGTCGTTGTTTGTGTGTTTTGAAGACCGATATAGTGTGCTGTTAGCAAGCCATCAAGCCAACTGGCGGATCTAAATCGGGACTTTAATGTGAGGCTGCTTAGCACTGGCTCTCACAGGAGATGGGTGGCGTCCCACAAATGCCAGGTTCAGTCAGATGCGAAAATCATTAATTACAGCTGTGAAAAGCACAACCGCCCCTGCTGAACTAAGTAAGTGTATAAAACAGACCATACAGCAAAACACAGTTTATATGTACGGTTTGCTATAGCTTTGCATTCAAATGGACCAGAGATGAAAATGAAGCACACAATAAAATTCATTATCATTTCCTCAGCCTCATGCTGTTCCAAACCATGAGTTATGTCGGACAGTAGAGAAGGAGCAGAACAATGCTACCAAAGCAACTTCATATGAATGCGTACACTGTAACAAATTTCTGTAATTTTCACAGCATTATTACTGTAAAATAAACAAATCCATACTGTAAAATATGTTTACAGTATACTGCTGTA
>JAUMHR010000052.1:16203172-16213514 GCA_032361145.1 Enteromius fasciolatus
GCCGTTATTGTAACCCCTCTACGTTTTGCACTTTGGACCAACGTAGTCAGGGTATGTTTTTATATGAGACTGGGTTGGGCAATAACATTAAAAGGACAGACAGAAACAATCCTAGTGCTTTGTTTTCAATCAGAAGCAGAAACTCAATCGACCAATTTAAACCAATAGACAGATTTCATCAAGTGTTGCTTGTTGTTGTGAATGCTGCAAAAAAGAGGGCTTGTCTTTACATTGGAGTTGATTACATTAGCAGGTGAATTCTACTGTAACAATGTTGTGTTTTGTAACCTCTCAGCCTCCTTGCTGTAATTAAAATGCATAAATCAGGAATATATATATATATAGAGAGAGAAAAGCTATTAAGGTGTACTAAATCTAAAAGTGTATAAATTTGCTTTAAAGTAAAAACAGATTGAAACAATCTACAATTTAATTTCAAGAACTAGTGGGGAAAGCAAGAGAATAAGAAAGAGAAAGACAGTATGACACTCGTCAATCATGAAGCCTTTGGCCAAGGGAGGATATTTAAAATTCCTGCCCATTCTTGAAAGCTGAGAGAGAGAGAGAGAGAGATAATACCAACAGTGGTGAATTAGTGGAGCCAGCACATACATACATTCATCAGGCTCCTTCCTCTGTTGATTTCATACAAATGCAAAATGTTCCCTGATAAATATTCTGCATGCCGAGGGAGGTCTGGGTGGCCTGACAAAAACATTGGCCACACTTTAAAATCCAAATGGTGCCACTTTGAATTGAGATGTCACTAAGAACCCCGAGAACCCCACAGGATACAGCTGAGACCTACAGTCCCAAGACTCAGTGCATCAAGTCATTTGACACAGGATCAAATCAATTTCCACCAAAATACAAAATAACAATTCTGAATTCATCTTCTCCCATGTTAGCATCTTTCTGAATTCACTTGGGGTTTTAGTTTAGTTGGAAGAACCCAATGAATGCAATGAACTCATTAAACTTCTCAAAGAGCTTCAGCGGGAGTCTGATTGGATTTCTCCCTTCTGTTCAGAATAGCCAACAAGAAGTTCTCTAATAACGGACAATAACTCACGTGTGCCTCAAACTTTCAACAACTGTTTTTCTCATTTTTTCAACTAGTTCTTCTATCCACTAATGACCAAGCCAGCATCCAGTACCTGATCCTCTACCTTGATCTTCTTTGTCCCACCAGAGGTCAGAGGATATGATAAGGAAGGATCTCAGAGCAGGACATAGCTAAAGAAAGTCAGACGAGAAGGCTGACAGATGCTTAGAGAGAAACTGACTGACGGAGTTTCCCAAAGGAGCCAGTGCCAGGGGAGTGCTTGAGATAGTCATTCCCCAGTCTTACCCCTGACGGGAGGCATGGATTAGTGCTGAAGCCCCCTGGGCGGCCATGGTGCCACGCCACATCCTGTTCTGCCCAATTATCTCCTGTCTCCAGTCTGTCTCCACTCCTGCTCCATTGATCCCCAGGAACCCTGTCGGTGAGCCACTCAAGACCTAAAGTAGTGCTCTAGACTGCCAAAAACTCACGCTCTTAGAGCTACTGTGTAACTTCTTGCACTTGCATTCCAAAGAATTGGCCTTTACTGCATGAAATATAATTTCAGAGATGTTTACATCAATAAGAATTTCTCAACATTTCCGAAAGCCCCAAAACAATTTCGGAGTAATTACTATTTATAATGTTATGGAATGTTGAACAAATAATGTCAGTTGGTCATGTGTAACGCTGAATATGCAGAGGGAGACAATTGCACATAGACTGATAATGTGCCATTTGAGGGCTTAAATTAATTCTGGCATCTGTCCAAAATTACAGTTTCATGAAATTTACAGAACAGACAGATGGTACTAGAAAGAAATAAAAAAAAACAAAAAAATGGTAACACTTTATTTTATTGTTACATCTATTAGTAGCTTATTAGCATGCATATTACTAGAATATTAGTCCTTTATTAGTGCTAATTAAGCACATATTAATGCCTTGTTCTACATGACCTTATTCTACATCCCTAATCCTACCCAATACCTAAACTTAACAACTAATGTACTGACTATTAATAAGCAGCAAATTACGAATTTATTAAGGGAAATGTCATAGTTAACAGTTAACAAGTGTTACCTATTCTAAAGTGTTACCAAAAATATATATATATCATTACTGATAAATAAATAAATTTAAACAATGCATCTTAAAGACTCATTGTTTACTTTTATATAAGAACTTATTTATAGGCTCAAACAGTAGGTGTACTAAAGTAGCTCTCACACATTCACAGATACTCTCATCCAGCTCCTGCTTCTCTCTCTCTCTCTCATCAACATGCCATCAATATGATCCCTGATGAAAATTGCATGATTTGTAACGAAACATTTGAATACAGCTGAGCTTTAAACGGTTGCTTAAAATTAAATGAATGAAGCAATGTGAGCTGAATAATTTTGACCCCTCTCTAGACTGCATGAAACATTCATTTTAATAAATGAATAATACACTGCATGTGCCCTACGTCTTAAGTAGTAGCTCATTTATGTATAAATCGTTATTCTCCTCACTCAACCCACATGGCTCATTAGAAATGACAGAATAATAAAGAGAACAAAGAGCCTTTACGTCTAATGAACATTTTAATTTTGATTGACTGGCGATCAGTAATGTAAACACTGGACTCACCTTTCACTGACATTATTGTCATCGACACAATTCAAAGGTTTGATACCAACCCCTAACTTTTGAACATTCTAGATTCTGAGCTTAACGCTGAACTGGATCTTTATTGGCTTAAACCAGTCTTACAACTGCTGATACCCTGCTAGCTTGTATCTGCAACCTCCCCTATTCTTAAAAATGGGTTGCTGTGATCAGAAAGCTGACCCTGGGTCTGTGCTCTGTGACCAACCAAGGTCTTCCATTGGGCCCGGCAGGATAAAGCTGCTTTTTTTTTTTTTTTTCCTATCTCTTTCTCTCACCAAATCCTTTGGGCAAATGTCACCAGGCCTTGATCTGAAAAATCTAGGGATGAGCTTTGTGGACAAAATGGAAACAGCTAACTGCTAAGACACAATGTACAACTGATAGCATGTCACAGCCCTAATGTCAAAATGGTGTGCTCTCAGATAAGCCAAGCAGCAGCAATATTAAATGTTTAATGAAGTTTATTTTAGCGTTAACATTTTCAAAGAGCTATTCTCAGGCTTAAATCTACAACCAAGGGTATTGCCCTCAGCCCTGTTACAAATGAGGCTCAATAAGGCACTTTAGGGGTGTTTTTTCTACTACTTCTTCTTCTTCCTCCTACAGAACAACAAAACAATTAGCATTTTGTGTCAGACCTACAACCTACTGTTATATTCTGTATAGATTCAGTTGCAGAAATAAAGAAACATTTTAGTATTTTTATACAAATATGTCTCTTACATTGCAATAAAAAGACTAAAAGTAATACTGCTTTGCAGGAGAAACTTAATAATTTGTTGGTTCACTGCTTTTCATGTTTATTGTCAATGCAGTAGATGTAAAAGTGTGAAAGTGAAAGTCTCCCCACCCCACCCCCAACAACACTATCCCACAGTTTGTCAGCCGCTTCCTACTAATTTTTGTGATTTTAGTCTTACAACTATACCAGTAAAACACTGGCATAATTTCTGCACTGAAAAACATAAAAGGACCATGGGACTAATTTGAATTTGAAGAAGCAATTCCACCAAGAACACAGTGATTCTGCTATGATAACTTTTGCCTTCGATGCAAATTGCCGTCAGATGCAAATTAGGTTAATTTTAAGGAGCTTTAAGACTATCTGGCTCGTATCAGAGGAGAGCATTCTTAAAGCTAATGCAGCTAGAGTTGGTATAGACAAATGAGCGGTGGGAGGAATAGTCTAACTATTGACCACAGAGGGAGGAGGTGGAACACAAGGCAATGTTTTGCAGTCTTCCTGAGCACACTCATCTGAGTATAGCCCTCACTCTGTTATCTAAACTCTTGGTTTGGGTTTTGGTTCAGTTGTTCCATTTGAATGGTGCATTTGTACTGGCCTCTGAGCGAGATTGGATTTGGAATTACACTTCCTGTCCTGCTGTTTTTCTCCCCCGCTTCGACTGCCTGGCCACAACCAACTCCAGCCCTCCAACCTTTAGTGTTATTTTGTATGCATCAATAAATAAACATTTCATATTGGCATGCAGGCTGGTAGCTACTCACACTGGTAATCTGTCTATAAAGAAGAAGGAGAAGAAATCACACCTTTGCAGTTACACAGTTGCTTGCACTTTGGATTAATCAATTATACAGAGGGTGAAAAAAAGTCTCTTTTCCCTTACAGCAATAAAACCAACCGTCATGCCGTTCAGTAATCCATCTTATGAAGCATAATTCACTCTTTGGCTTCTTTAGAGTCTGAAAATTAATATCCAATTCTCTGTCAGTGATTTACCCAGGCAGAGAATTAGAAATATATTACCCTGGCATTGAAGTTTTAAAGTTTTTGCTTTGACATACATCACAGGCTGTGAAAACAAAAAAGAAAGCAAACAAGGAATTCATTCAGCAATTTCTTTCCTTTAAAAAATCATTAAAATAATCCTTTCAGAGTCTTTAGACAAGAGACTGGGCAGTCTTTGTCAGTAGTCCAAAATATAGTTGTTATATAATCTGGAAAATAATTATGCCCTTTTCCAAACATGATACAGCATTCAAAGCAAAGCAAGAACTATCTATCTATGTCTATCAATCTATGAAAGCATCATCTGGAATTGTGCTGAATTTGTGTGGCGTGTGAGAGAGTCTGCTTGAATAACATGTTAACAACTTAATACAATATAAATAAAATACAGCACTTCTGAATAAAGTTTCTTCTTTGAGTCAAGAATGCCACTGAAAGAGCCTCAGCTTACACTGAAGAATAAATACAGAAGGTATTAATTACAGACAGACATAATTAAATAAATATTTAACCTTTCGAGTCAGTTCATGTTTGCTGTATAGTGCCTTCCACAATTCATGTAATTCATTTTCCGAAAATCATACATATATATATATATATACTGAATACTGAATGCACTTATATATGTCATATATATGTGTGTGTGTGTGTGTGTGTGTAGGAGCAGAGAAAGTCTGCAGTGAATGATCCAGAACTATTTGAAGTGTTGTTTTAGGTGACTAACCAAGTTGTCTTTGATTTTGTTTTACTTGGCATCATAAAATGTCTAGACAGAATAAATTCCTGCCCCAGTCAAAAACTCTGCATTCTAAAGGTCTTTTTAAACCCTTTTATTTCCTCGTTCCATGTTATTCAAACAGCATCCATGGCTGATGACAAAAGCAGAGATAAAAAAAAATGTATATACATATATATATATATATATATACATATGTGGGAGGCAAAAACATAATCCTTTTCAAAGGAAGCGCATGCAGAAATAAGTGCTCTTGATTTGTTTATTCTAAAAAAATCACATTCAGTATATCACATTTTCTGAAAATTATCTTAATGATTTGACTGCTTTTTATGCATATATTAACAACCTCACAGCAATCTACAATGCTGTATAAACAGCATTAAGACCATCATTACATATGATGTTGTAGGCTACCTGGGGCCCTCATATGGCCTCCCGCTTCACCTCTTGAGCTGAGGAGGGAACACATGTGCAGACAAGAGGGGGAACATATTGACTCAGAGGCAATTAACATGCTCAGTATGGAAGACAATGTGTTCGATCTGGGATGCCAGTGCTCTCTTAACACACATGCAAAGATCTAAAAATTGCTCTTTCTAAATGCAAGTTAGTCGTGAATACGCTGGTATAAAAATGACTATACACGTGCACATACGCACACACACTCTTTCTCTTCAGCCAGTAATGCAAAATATAAAGCAGAAGTTAATGAATGAACTTTATAATAAAGTTCCATTAAGTAACATTAACTAACAATGAGTTATACATTTGAAATTAAATGACACTATGCATTTGTGTGCTTCAGTTCAGCTTTCAATCTCCAATGAGAAAAAGATAAATTGAACAATCTGTTCAAATTTAATCTGAAACATAAATTATGCAATATTAATTATGTGCTTTTGATATCTCACTAATATCATACTGATATATTTTAGATATTGCTTAATTAAATATACATAAATATAAATAAATATTTTGCGCTTAGCACTTTTTTAAAAGAAAACAGGACAGAAAAAAAAACAGCAATCGTCACACTGACCCATGATGAATGTTGCTCCTATTATTAAATGAAGCCTGCATCCTTGTGGATTCTCAGGGGAATAGGTAATTAACAAAAAGAGGCGCCTCAGAGTAAAACACAGAGAAAGCTTATCTAAGCCCCTACACGGCTCTCTCTGGAGACCACGGGACAAACAGATTTAGAGAGAAACTGCAGAATTCGTCCCAATCATTTTGCCCTAGCTAACTAGAGTGCTGCTCTGCGGTAGGCAGCCCTGTGCATTGATTTGATGGCGATTCAGATGAGGGCACACCTGCTGTGTTAGCAGTTGCCTCTAAATGTATCCGCTGTCTGTGCCATTATCCTCATCTATTTCTGAGTTTAGGTGAAATACCAGACATGTTCTAATAGCACATACATTAAAGGTTACGGTGTGGAGAGATTACGCCCTCAGAAACATTAAAGCAATTGTGGTACTGTATGCAGGTTGAGGATGCCCATTGTTTCTTGCTCTGTCTCTTACACAACAGACTGGAAATTCAGAGGACTGGGTGAGAATGAGGTTTGAGATGCAATATGTTGAAAATGCAGAGAGTGACAATACAAAGATGACAGGTTCATTGTTGAGACTGGCCTTGCAGTACTAGACAGGGACAATGCCTCGTCTGGAGGAGGAGATGAACAATGATGCAGTTTAGCCTGGTCCCGGTGCATGAGGACAGTTGTATCTTCTGTGAAACAGAGGTTGATATGAATTAGAACTTCACAGCAATGACAAAGGCAGCAGATCTCTCTTTAAAACAATAATAATAATAATAATAATAATAATAACAATAAATTAAAGACAAATAAGAAAATGTAGTCAATATATCATTAGTGGATCCAAGTGGACCATACAGTGTTATTTTTTCTTATTACATTTTAGTGAAACACCACAAAAAAGTACATAACATATAACAGAAAGCTGATATAAAGCTAAAAACAACATTTATTTAAATACAAATGTTTTATATCTCAATTCAGTGCATCTTGACTTCAGACTATGAACGATACTGCATGGGTGTTAGTCAGAGGTTAGAGGTTTGTTATTAGACACTCTCAGAAGTAATGCTTGCAAGATTAACACCAAACTGTGATCTATTTTGACAGAATGCAATAACAAAAAGACATATAAAAAGACTCATAAATAAGCATATACTCAACACATTTCAAAACCTTGTTAAATAGATATGTCAGAGGATGTTTGGGCTGTCAAAATCAAACACTCCAAAATACCGCTTTCTGCTCTCTTTGTTGCCAAAAAACAATGCCTATCAAGGGTCATTACTGTGATATCTCCCCCTTTGATCCAGCAGCCATCAGAGAGTAATAAATCCTACCAAAGACCTGTTTGTGTAGGTGCTCTTTATGGGATGTCAGTGATATGACAGGCTTGTGCATCTGACAAATTTCCTAGGACACCACTGACAGCCATTGCTATGAGCTAGCCTGATGGACAGCAACTAGATCTTATCAGCGAATGGCTATCAAGCGGCGCGACAAGCCTCTTTATCTCCCAGCCACACATTCTCCCCTATGACTGAGCCCTGGGGTGGAGTGGGGGAGAGAGAGACAGACAGACATAGAGGGAGAGGGAGGGAGAGTATGTCAAAAGAGGAAAGGCAGAGGGATGGAAGAAGAACAGACAAACTCGTCTTTTTAAAAATGTCTTAAAAATAAAATAGGGATGTATGATTCATTACCCTTGTGATAATGAGTAGACATTGACCATATGGCAGTGCTATTTCTCATGAGAACAGATGAAATTACCGTTTATAAACAAACGCTCAGTGCTGACGAGTTTTCAAAGCTGCATTTAAATTGAGATTAAAATACTATGTTTTCCAAAGATTAATGGCGGTTTGGCCTTCTGAAGATTTCAATCATTACCTGTGGATCAGGGCAAACTTAGGATTTTACACGCATTATGATATTTCACAGACCTTGGTCATCATGATGGCCTCTGCTTTAATAAGAGCTGACGGAACCGCAGCTGTTGTCTGTATTAGAAGTTAAGTCACAAACAGCTGAGTTTTGCTTTGAAAGCACACGCGTGGAGATCAGTATGTGGTGTGACTTTAAATGTTGAGGATGTGTATTCATCAACCTGTTACACATAAGACAAATATTTTGTCTCTGCTATTGTCATTCCTACTATTCACACACAACAAAAGACCAACTAAGCCCAGGTGGAAGTGTCTCTTTTTGTCAGAATCCAAAAATCCAAAAAACAAACAAACAAAAAGTACATTTACTTACATTCACTTTTTTTCATACTTTCAAAATATATACTGTACGTGTGCGTTTTAATATAAACATAAAAAATAAACAGAGCATAAAAACATATATAATGTAAAGAAAAAAACGTTTATTTCGAATGCGATTAATCGTTTGACAGAACTAATATATATATATATATATACACACACACATACACCAACCTGATCTCACAGCAATCCGTACATATTTTATGAGGTGGCTAATTCGTACGAATTTGTACGACCTCACTCGTATGAGTTCATACGATTTAGTCCAGATAGTATGTATTTTGCGAGATGCCAATTCGTATGAATTTGTACGAATGAACTAAACATAACCCCGCCCCTAAACCTACCCATCACGTGATTTTAGACAAATCGTACAAAATCATACGAGTGAGGTCGTACAAATTGGCACAAATTTGGCACCTCGTACGAATATGTATGAATTGCTTGTGAGACTGTACACACACACACACAGAGACATATATGTGTATATATATATGCTCATAATTAAATAACGTTTGTAACATTAATAATGATGAATCTATATTTAACTTATATAGTGAAGAATATGCAGTTTGACATTTGATCATTAAATTTGTGTACCTATAAGACCTACCTGAAAACAACTGAAAAGCAGTACTTATTGAATTTGTCTTTTTTATTTCATTTATTTTCTGCTATTGGTTGTAATCTGGTTGTGTTTAGAAAAAAGCGGAAAAAAAAAAAAGTTTATCTGTTTCAGATAATTTGGTTTTAGCACCATTCACTGGATCACTTGGAAAGCATCACAAACGTGCATGAAGCTAATATGATTTTGCCACAGGCATGTTTTTCCAATGAGCCTGGGTTTTTAAAATACAGGTGTGTGTCCCAGTGTACATGTTCCTGAATGACAATTGCAAACAGTTTTAAGAAGATCATTTGAGAATGGCATGAGGCTGAGAAAACTGATTGAGTGAGTAAGCGTGTGAGTGAGAGTGTGTGTGTGTGTGGTCCCTTGACAGAGGAGAGGCTGAGGAGCAGGACTGTGGTTAACTGCTGTGCTAAGCATGTCAGATGGGCTCTATTCCCAGGCTCCACTCTCTGTCTGCCTGTCATCTCCTCTGTCTGATTCATTACATCTGTACACAAACAGCAAATCCAATATTCCTCTGCAAATGAAGCTCCTTTTTATAATAATGACAAAGAGGATCAATTGCATCTATTCGATGTGTCAGGGCAAATCTTTTATTTCTCCCATGTTGTTAACTTATCTTTTCCTGTTGTGATCTTCTTGTTGTGGGAAGGAGTGTGCTCGAAAATCAAACATCCCCACCCTGTCAGCTATTAAAAGATCCACTTGCACCTCATCTTCGCCATGCCAGTGCAGAGGGAATATATGTCAAATTGTTCTACCGCGCGAAAATGACTGCTCATCTCGAGGGACAGGGGGTGCGTCCTGTTGCTATGGATTTCATATCATGTGGCAAAGTTTTACAATTTCACACAGAGCATAGTTCTGTTTTACTTCTAGCAATCATGGGACTTTACCTCGAACTTTGCATGTTAAGAGTACATAGATGCACCATTATGATGAGCAGAACTATTTTCATATTAAGGTGGGAACTGATAAATGGAAAACGTTGTAATGTAAAATAATACTAATATTTTAAAACTATGTTTATTAACATAAACAATTCTTCTACGCTATATCCCATGGTCAGCATTAACACATTTTCAAGATCAAGTTTTAGCTGTTAACATTAGTAAATGCACAGTGAACTAACATGAACAACTTTAAAGGAACACTCCACTTTTTTTGGAAATAGGCTCATTTTCCAACATCCCTAGAGTAATACAGATGTGTTTT
>JAUMHR010000052.1:16228413-16243696 GCA_032361145.1 Enteromius fasciolatus
AATCAATTACAGGAGCCCATCTGCAAACTGAAACGTGTTACTTCTTCTACGATTCCTTTGTGTTACTTAAAACACATAACTTCTGAGCGTTTTGATAAAACTGTAATTCATTACTCAGTTATTATATAGGCCTAAGTATTTTGCGATGATTTATTAATTTTTCACCTGGAAACACATTTTACCGATCCGTTTACTAACTGCACTAAAAGGCATGCATTAAAGCTAATCCAACACAGTCTCACGACCAATTCGTACCTATTCGTATGAGGTGCCAAATTTGTGCCAATTCGTACTGATTCATACGACCTCACTCGTACGATTTGTCCAAAACCCTTTGATGGGTATGTTTAGGGGTGGGGTTAGATTTAGGTCAGTTGTACAAATTCATACGAATTGGCAACTCGTAAAATACGTATGATTTGGAAGAAATCGTATGAATTTGTACGCATTCAGGTTGTACAAATTTGTATGAATTATCCACATCATAAAATATGTACTAATTGCTGTGAGATCAGGTTGGCTAATCAGCTTAGAGTAAAAAGTGTCATGGTGGCGTTGTATGGTCAACTGTGACTTAATGAATTCTCCCTGTTTATAAGTCAAATGCATTTTGGGAAGAACAGACAGTTCGTTTATCCTAGACATCATGACAGACTCTAAGCAGCTCTTCCAAAGTCCTTTCAAGCAACCTCAGCCTTTGTATATTTTGGAGCCTGTTTATATAAGCGTTCCTCATTTGCATTCCGACTGCGCTCTCTCTCCCAAATGTCCAGCCTATTGAGACCAGTTGTATTGTTCTGATTCTGTCTTGTGGAAACAAATACAAAGTGTTCCAGAGCTATAGCAAAAAAAAAATGTGTGCTCTCCACTTAACAGTAATCAATTTAAGACCGAAGAACCACTAGTTCTTATAAACTCTTCTGTTTCTACTGTTTGTAGAAAAAGCTGTTTATTTAACAGTTAAGATGTGTATGTGCTAATTGAGCAAATTTACCATTTACCTCAAAATGAAGTTATGAACTTTAGATTATAAATTAGATTTAAACTTTTTTTTTTTTGAAAGGACTCATTTATTTGGTCAAACAGCCAGTTCCAAATGTAAAGATCCATCAAGGGGTTAGTTCATTTAAAACTTTTATTAAAACGTTTTTTACATACTTTCGAGGCATCCTAGCTGTGTGACTTTCTTCTTTCAGACAAATCAAAGGATGTGTGCGCTTTATTTAACATGTTTTGAACTGTTAATGGGAAACACCTGCACACTGCAGTAATAGAGCTTAGAAGTGCCAGGACTATTTTTAATATGACTCAGATTGGATTAGTCTGAAAGAAGAAAGTTACATACACCTAGGATGCTTCGAAGTTAAGTCAAGCAAAGTCTAATTTTCACTAACCCTTTAATGCCAAAAATATTTCCCATCACTCATAGGAGATATTCTGTGGCTGTAACTATATTTATATATGTGATGCTATCTGGGAAAAGCCATTGGATGTCACTGAGACGTTTTCAGGAAATTCTTTTTTTTTTTTTTTTACATCTTGTATCTTGGCAAATTTCACTTGTTTAGTGCAAAAAAATCTATTTACTACAGCAATCAGAAAAGACTGCTGCTTTCTCTTAACACCACAAAAACAGTTAACTTATCCTATTAAAAAAAAAAAAAAACATAACATATGATAAAGGTGCATTGATGCACATTTCCTTCCAGTGTAAACTACGGCAGGCAAAGTGTATTTATTGATTAATTAATTTTAATATTGTGAGATGGCGAAACACAAGAAAACTACGTCAAACAAAATCATAGCTATCAGTCAACTTCAGTTAGCCATAAATTTTGTTAAGATATGTTAAGTTTCAGGCTTAAACCCAGCTTTCATATATCAAAACCAAAAAAAGTAAAAATTTCACCATGTGTTGGGTTTTCCTAGATCACACACACACACACACAAATATATATATATATACACACAATTATTTCATGCACGTCTTTGTAATCATGATCTGATAGCAAAATATCTTTCATTTATTTACATTCTTCTCAAAAAAAAAAAAAACAGTCACAAAATCTGGAAATATGTGCACACGAGTGTTCACAGATGTGAGCTTGCCTCCATGCAATAGGAATAAACATCCTGTTAAAAAAAAAATCACATTTGCTGCCTCTGCTGGCCAAACACCAGTGCTGCATAGAAACTATCAACACAGTTTATATCCTCTTATTTGTTAGATGCTGCTAAATGTTTCAGAGCATAAATGTGAGTGAGTGAATATATATAAAGTGAGGCTACAACAAGTATACATGATAAAGAGTAGCACCCTCTGATGCATGTGGATTTATAAGACATAAATATGATGAAATAAACTTTTCAGCTCTCGCAGAATTGCATTTCACTGACATCTCTATAGAGTCATATATGCAGACATCTCTTTGTATTAAAGTATGCTTCTCTTGCATTGTGGCCTGTCATTTCAAAAGCTTTACAGTAAACACTTTGCAGCTAACACAGTTATTATAAAGCTGCAACATTGCAGTTCCTGTCTCACTCTATGAGCCGAACAGTACAACATGAAGTCATGGGTGTGAATTGAGAGACAGACGGCCGAGACGGGCTGCTCCCCCGACTGTCTGGATTCACACAGAGCTGAAGTTTCAAGGTGGTCCTGTCTAATCTGCTTCTGCTTTTCAACCCAGGTTAGGCACTGTACCCGCTCTCTATCACTGTCACACAGGATATGCATGAGGTAAGCAGTGCACATCCATGCATCATTGGACCACCCCACACACAGTGTTAAACTACTTGAGGGGATGCCACATATTATGCAAGCATTTGTATGGAGGAATGCAGGAGATGCAATACTCGCTCCTTCCTGACAAACACATGCAAATCATTTACAAAAGAGATCTACGATTGGAGGAGGTTATAATCATTCCCTGCCATGCATTACATGGAGAGCTTCATTTTAAAGAATTTTAAAAATAGCCCACAAGCATCCTGTATATCTAGGTCGATGACAAGATCCAGTCCCAAACCAGGTGGTGGATGTTACCGTATGCACATTTCATAAGTAATGCATTCCCTGTGTATTGTGATGTTTGCCTTTTTTTTCCCTGGGCACTTAACATTCTCTTTGACACTCCAGTGCAGATGGTGTTTTAAAATAAATAAAAAAAACAATCAATTGAAACTGCATGACTAAGAACATGTATACTTGAACTTGTATATAAATGTAATAAAAGTATTTGGATATATACTGTGCTGCTTATGCTCTCCAAAGCTGCATCTATTAAAAAAAAAGTACAACAAAATAAAAATACTAAAATATTGTGCACTGCTTTTATCATTAAAAAAAATTTTTTTTTTTGCTTTTCTTTACAGTAAGCATTTTAATTTATTTTATTTGCAGAATTCTTTGATTAATTATGAAACCCCTAAAGCATCATGTTTGTGGTAAATAAAATTAAATGGGATGATAAATTTTCTCGCAAAAACTTCTCAAGGGAACACAATCATTTTGCATGAAAACGCGAAAGTACGGAGCCCATAAAGGGATCTTTGAAAAGAAATGTAAAAATAAAGACTTTCACGTGCGCAGGAGAAACATTTTGCTTTTTTTTTGTAAGCTCACGAGTTACAGTTTCCGGTTTCGAAGATGGAATGGTCTCTGAATTCGATTAATAAATAGTTTAATTCTCGTCATTATACATTACCATCACTCTGTTCTCCTACTTGATAATGTTCGGTATTTTACTGCAATCTGTATTGTTAAAAGCGCTACATAAATAAAATTGATTGATTGATTGATTGATTAATTGATAAGGAGGAGATCTGTTTATTGGTTTTGGAGGGCTCAGTATTACTAACTCTTCATTAATTAATTCATGACTTGGTAACATCTTAGAAAGTTACACAATTACACATTTTTTATAAATATTAATTTTATCTAAATCAGATGTTTGGTGCTTTTAGCGGGTTTGTAAAGAAGTGGAAGAGCAAATCCTATTGTTGCATTTGGATGGAGAAGGAATTGAACGGTAGGAGGATAGTTGACATTTTGAAGAGGCAATAGTGGCCCAAAAGCAGAGCAAGAGTACACAAGAAACAAACATCTGACTTCAGTGCGTTATTATGATATAATGACAGTAAACCAATCTATAACATAACCAAAGTGATAATCATCTTCTCTATGATTTTAATTTGGGAAATTGTGTTAGCTTAATTATAATGAAAACATTATTGTAGAATGGCAGCAGTGGAGTCACTCAAAACAGGATGAGATGAACTTGTTTTAATTATGAATGCATTATTGTTTGTTGGATTAGTTAGGTTAAATGTAAATATTGCAAGAAATTCACTGATGTTTGTGACAGCTGCAGGTGGCAGATCTATAAACCATTTTATGCCATTAAAGTATGTTTGATTTAGTTTACCACAAATTGTTGATTAATACATTAACTAACATGCAATTATTATTCATGCAGTAATTCATGTCAGAGTCATGTCGTAGTTAAGTTTATTAAGTTTGATTAATAAATGTCTTAACTCATCATTAGTTTATGGTCAAGTAATTGTTAATTCATGTATGAGTGCATGATAATTCATGTACTGTTATTGTAAAGTGTTACCAAAAGTTTTCATTTGAAGAAAAAAAAAAAAAAAAAAAAAAAAAATATATATATATATATATATATTATAGTGTGAGCGGCAAAATAAGGTACTACATTATATTATGCGTTAGAACAAGGCAACTGCAATATCCTTGAAGCCCATACAGATAGTTAATTTACAAGTCACTGAAAGCTAAAGAGTGCTGACAAATAGCCAGAGCATAGACGACCTCTGAACTAAAAACATTCCATTAAATCTTTTATCTCTCTGCCTTTTGCTTTTCTCATCATATTATTTATAATTCAGACATGAAAAATATTCACCCCTGGGAAAGGTTAGACTCTTAATGACCTAGCTTTATCAGTATTCCATCATTACAGTCTTCACAGAGAGTGTGGTTGGGCTAAAATCACTTAATGGAAATCGTCGTCTTGTGTACAGGCTGGAAATCATTCTGCAAAGCATATTTCATAGTTTATCTTTTAAACATTCAGCCTGCTACATCTTTCCTCACTTGAACCTCGCCTGATCCACATCATGGATAAAAAACACTTTGTTCCAAGATAACATAAGCAACTGTTAGCCACACTCCTTCTGTGATAGCTGTTTTTCACCTGCATGATAATCCTTTGAGAAAAAAAGTGACACTCTTTCAGAATTTACTCATTAAAATTTCACTCTCATGTAACATACAGCAGTTGTCAGCATAGACTGTTTTTGTACTTGTTTTCAGAAACATTCTGTTGTTTTCATTATGCTCTTTTTCTTAGCGTCGATCAATATATCAGTCTTGGAGTTGCAGCTGTTTTCAGTGGTCAGCAGCAATTGGTTTCTCTCCCTTTTTTGTGTCTGTCTCTCATGAGAAAGCAAGCTAGACATGGAGAAGGGTAACTTGAACAGGTTATGGAGCAGTTGGACTGCAGAGCAGATGCTGTGTAAACTCTGCCTCCTATAGATGAACACAGACGGATCTCTGTGTCTATCTCCCCTGACAAACAAAAAGTCCAAACTACACTCACAAGTCTATACATAGGCTAGTGTGCGTTCAGAACACAAACACACATGCAAATCATCCGGTGATCTGTATAAGCAGATATTATATCAGGTACGTTCAAAGTGTGGCATAAGTTGAAAGGTAAATTAATAATATATTGGATACTGTATATATGGTACACCGGGTGCATATTTTTGAAAATGAGCAAGGAGTTTTACCTCATTTTATTTAATTTATCTACTCGAGAGGTATCTGCACTGATTAAATAGAAACTTTGATATACGCAACTAACAGAAAAATGTTTAAATTAACCACATTCTGATATAGAAAAATACTGATTCCTTCTCTATGTAAATACGGGAGCGGCATAAAGGTGCTTTGACTCTTTACCACTGCTGTTTAAAAAATCAGGGTCATTATGGTTGTGGAAGAAAAACAAGCTTACTGTCAGATTCCCAGCCTGTTTTGTCTGTCTCCCCGTTTCAGTTACTGGACTCCATTCCCCAGAATGCACCTCTCCTCCACAGCTGTTTCTAGTTAGTGTAGGTCCAATCATTCAATCATTATCACCTGTATAAATAGTCAGTTTGTCTGTGTTTCGAGCCACCTCTGTAAGCGTCTTCTCGTGTCCATTCGTGTTCATGTATGTATCTGTATTTACCGTTGACAACCTACGCTCTCTCTCTTAGATTATTCTCTTTTCTTTGCCTCCTATGTTCCTGATTGCTGTTGTTGACCTCGCCTGTATTGACGTTGAACTGTAAATAAAAGCTTGCAAGTTATTCCGCATGTCTTTCCGTCTCTGGATTGTGAAACTTACGCTGAAAAAATCTTGCCGACTTTAACAATTGTGTATGTGCTATAGTTACTTTTAAAAAGTGGAATAATACTTTATAAAGGTTAACAAAGGTCAGTAGTGATGAGATGGCAATTGCCTAAAATAACCTGACCAAAAGCTTTTCCTATACCGTAGATTCTTTCTAGTTTACTACAAAAATCTCCAGGGATACCTCTCACCTCCCTCTCTTTTTTTCATCACTATGGCTAGGTAGCCTAAATTTTTTATTTTAATAGTTGTGTGGCACTGTGATTTCAGAAGCCTGAAGCCAGCATTTTCTCTCCTTGAGTGCCACTGAGTACAGACTGCACTCATGACAGAGACAGTGGTGCCTTATAGAGGACATGATGTCAAGACTCATCAGCCTACACGGGTGGAAAGATAGACCAGATAAACTCAATATTGTCCAGATACACACTGGTTCATAAAGCGGTAAAAGCCAGGACCATAAAACACTAAAGGTACCACAAACAGACTGGTGAAAATTGCAAAGCCTATTTCAGTGCATGAACGTGTGAAGGATCTTTTTGCCCCCAATAAACCGATTACTTAGGCCTAAACTTTATTAAAAGTAGTACTGTGTGCATAATAACTTCAGTACATGCAATTCAATTTAGGCAAAATTATTTGTGTAGAAAAAATATCTATTTTTATACTTTGGAAATATATTACAAGCTTGTAATTTCTGGAATTATGCGCCAGGGGGTGGATGAAAGAGAAAAGAAATATAAATATGCAGCCAAGCGAAGAGGTTTATACCATTCTGACACTGTCTCAGTATTTCTCAATATCGGGATTTACCACACAAGTGGAGATCTGCATGCTCTGCCAGAACACAATGAAAACATAATGTGGTGGGTGAACACCCTCTGAAGAGGCAGAGGAATGCGAGTCTTGGTTAAAGATAAATATGTGAATAAATAAATCGACTGAGTCCTTTGTAGGATCCGTGTGGAGGTTTTCGGTCACTTCAGTTTAACCATAATGACAGTAGTACTGCTGGGAAACATCTTAAACAAAACAAACAACAACAAGCTAATATAAGTGGCTTGGCTTCTTCGCATTCTTCCAGTCTGCAGTCTAGATTGCAATAAAATTTCAACATTCCTTTTTTTTGTGGAACAAACATGATATGCGAACTGTGAAAAGTAAAATGCTCTCAGGCAGGAATATTTGTAAGTCTAACTGGAGAAGGAAGGTGGTAAATCCATCCAAAGCCATGCAAGTCTTTGTATTGACACAGGAGTACTAAGAAGAGCTACAGAGCGGAATTCCCTCAGAAGATTATTCTGGATAAGCCTGTGTGCTTTGGACTGTGAGTTTGGCAGAATGTAGCTAAGCAGAGAAAGAAATATATTGAAAAAGACTTTTTACCAGATTGTCTTTTTTTTCCTTTCTCAGTGATCTGCAGTCTGAAGCTGCCAGTGGGCATAGGTTTTGTATATTCAGCACCTGATTTGCTGGGGTAAGAGGAGTGGATAGGGACAGAGAAACGAACAGGGTTGCTGAATGGATCTGGCACTCTGTTTCGTTTGTGGGAGTGAGCTGTCAAGACACAACCATCCTCAGGGGGGACCCACAAAGAACAGGCACTTTTTCTTCTTTCATTCTCCCTCCATTTCTCGCTCTCCCTCTCTCTAGATGAAAGGGCAGCAGAAAAATGCTAAAACTGGCTTTTCTGAGTGGCTCCACAGGGTTTATACAGGTTGAGTGCGGCTACCTGTCAATCCACCTTATGAAAACCAATCACTGTTTTCTTTTGTAACTTTATTCACTGTTGCATTAGCATAAAGAACCAGACATAATTTTGGTCGCTGGGGAAAAAAAGGACAAGTGTACAGTATACTACAAAATCAATGTTTTTAGGCTTTTGAAAATAGCATTGTCATAAGGGAAGGGGGACAGAAGACGGATTTTTCCCTTATCTCAACCTGAATCCGCCACTATGAAGGAGTACATAGAAGAACTAGCCAAAGGTTTCATCAGGCCATCCATATCCCCTGGATTCTTCTTCCTCAAAAAGAAGGATGGAGGCTTAAGACCCTGCATTGACTACCAGGCCTTGAATGACTTTACGGTAAAATTTCGTTACCCATTACCTCTAGTACCAGCTGCTCTGGAACAGCTGCGGCAGGCGATATTCTTCACAAAACTTTACCTCCGAAATGCATATAACTTGATACGGATAAAAGAGGGGGGTGGGTGGAAAACAGCCTTTTCTACAACAAGTGGACACTACGAGTACCTTGTTATGCCCTTTGGCCTTTCAAATAGTCCAGCGGTGTTTCAGCCATTTATGAATGAGGTTTTCCGTGACATGCTCAATCGCTGGGTCATTTTATAAATCGACAATATCCTCAACTATTCCCCGACCCTCAAGCAACACGTCCTTTACGTCGGAGCAGTATTGCAAAGTCTCATCCACTATCAACTATATGCTATGGGTGAGAAATGTGAAATGCACCTCTTTCCTGGGGTATGTCATCAGTTAAGAAGGGGTAGCAATGGATTATCAGAAGGTCAAGGCAATTCAAGGCTCCATCCTTTCTCAACGCCAAGGTAACTCATTCAAAATGTACCCATGTGCATTCTTTTCACATAAACTGACTCTCACCGAGCGAAACTATAAAGTTGGTGGCAGAAAACTGTTAGCCATGAAATTAGCCATGGAGGAGTGGAGACACTGGCTTGAAAGGGCAGAACACTCGTTCACTGTACGAACAGATCATAAAAATCTAGAATATCTATGTTCTGCGAAACGCCAAAACCTTCGCCAGGCACGATGGGCACTCTTCTTCACCCGATTCCAGTTTCAAGTCACATACCGTCCAGGTCCTAAGAACACCAAAGCCGAAACCCTGTCTAGACAAACTGAGGAAGGTAACCACAATGACAAGATCTAATCTATTGTTCCACACAAAGTATCACTAGCTCCAGTACATTGGGATATCACCATGGACATCACACAATACAATCAAACCCATCTACCTCCCTCTGATTGCCCGGCTGACCGTATCTTTGTTCCAGAACCCCTCCGTAGAACATTGCTTATGCTGATTCACTCCACACCCAGCTCCAGTCACCCTGGTATCACAGCTACTCACGATGTGGTCGAATGACGCTATTGGTGGCCGATTCTTTTACAAGAAATCATTCAATTTATTCACAGCTATCAAACATGTCAAAACTCCAAATCACAGTTCAGTTCACATCGCTTCTATGGAAAGCCTTCTTTGAGCGATTAAACGTTAAAATCAGTCTGACTTCAAGCTACCATCCTCAATCTAAATGTAATATGATTCATACGTTTCTACTCGCAAAGTCAACCTGCTGAGTGGAGTCACTATTTATTCTGGGCCGAGTACGCCCAAAATTCTGTAGTTAAACCCGCCAGTGGATTAACCCCGTTCAAATGTGTCCTGGGCTTTTAACCCCCGCTTTTCCCATGGTCTGGACACAGAACTTCCTGCAGTCAATGATTGGCTTCAGCACAGTGAAGAGGCCTGGAATCGAGCTCATGTTCAACTCTAGCAAGCAATAAGACAGCAGGAATGACAAGCCAACCGCCGCAGACGACCTCAACTTGAGTACTCTCCTGGCCAATGGGTGTGGCTATCCACCCGTGACATCCGCCTTCGTCATACCTGCAGCAAGCTTAGTCCCAGGTTCGTAGGTCCTTTTAAGCTTCTAAGACAAGTTAACCCTGTTTCTTTTCAAATGGAACTGCCTAGTAATTGTTGTATGTCTCCTACCTTTCATGTTTTCCTCAGGATCATTGGAGAGAGATCTCTCCAGAGTTTTAACTGGAGTTTTCTGATTCAAATTTCTATCATGCTTACGACCTGGGACTAATTACGCACCTGAACCCTATTAGTCACACCCATTCATTCATTAGCCTCCCTTTTTATTCACATGGTTTACAGCAGTCAACTCTGAGCGTTTATATTCTGTTTTCCTGTCTCATTACCTTTGTTTGTTACTCATCTTGTGATTGTCCCTGACCTGTGCCCGTTTACTTGACTACTCTTGTGCCTTGCCCTGTTTGTACCTGTTTGCTCATTCTGACCCCGCCTGTACGACTGCAGTAACCACTGCAGATGGATCCCAATTCTTCATCACTGGTATCTGATGTTTACCAAAGCTGCATTTATTTTATCAAAAATAACGTACAATTAGTAATATTGAGATTACTGATAATTACAAAGTAAAAATAACTTCCTTTTTTCATGTTTATTTTAATATACTGTATATGTATGTATGTATATATTTATATATATATATATATATATATATATATTATTTATTTTTATTTATTTATTTTCTAGGGTTCTTTGATGAATGGAAAGTTTAAAAGGACAACATTTTTTTGAAAATCACGTTATATGTTTTAATCAATTTTGTATATATGGTTATATCTAGTACTGTAATACATATATCTATGTTTAGAATGTTAACTCTTGAATGTAAAATCACTTGCATATAAGTACAACACAATAAATAAGTTTATGTAAAAAGGTATTTTTATATTAATATTAAACTTACAATAAGTCTAACAACACATTTTTTCTAATAACACAAGGTAATATTCCTAAGTGTTTAATACAGATGCATTTTCAAAAATATTTACAGATTTTTTTTGACAGGTTTGAATGCTAAAAGCGCACCATATATTTGTTACACTTTATTTTGTTTTAAGTATAGAGAACAACAGTAATGTCCATCTGCAAGAACACCAGGCTCCAGGATTTCACCATTATTTATAATTTTCCAGTATTCTGCTTAAGCATGGATGGTATCAGATTCATGACTAGAGACTCCAGCACAACATCTGCAGCACACGATTCTGGCCCACCTCTTCAGCCTCACGTGAGGCCTATCTGTCACCTCAGTGTTCCCATGCTGTTCCTCCTGCCTTCTGGAGCATCTGGTCCTATCTCCGTGGGGAAGCAGGCATGAGTCCATGCTGCCTCCCGAGCCCTGCCACGGCCACTGCCACAGTATCAATTTATATCATATTAACTTTTCCCATGCAGCACCAGGTGCTCAATTAGGAGACAGGCCCAAGGCCAACAGCAAGCCAAAACCATTCAATAAATCACTCTACATTAGGGGCCTGGTGGCCCCTTCTAGTGCTTTTCTGTGCCATGTCTTCCTGGTGTTGAAGGAGCACACAGAAGCTCTTGTAAGAGATAAAAAAGGAAAAAGAATAACAAACACACACACAAAGCGAAACATCTTTCAAAAATTATCACAATTTAAAATCTAATTTCTATTATTATGATAATTCAGAAATATATATATATATATAAATAGAAAGTTCAAATAAACATTTATTCGAAAAAGAAATCACATGCATGAAAGATGTGCATGAATTTAGCTACATTAAAAAAGATTTTTTGAATGGGATATAACATGTGATATTACTTAAATACTTTTTCAACAAAGCCACTGAGCTTTAAAAAGTGAAGAAAGTAGTACAGAGTGAAATTTATGACCTTTTAAAGCCCTTGGCGCAAAAATGTCGTGATTTACTCATGACGCTACTGTTTGCACAGGGTCAAAGTACAGAAGCAATACATTCAAAGCAATGTGGGGGTAAACTATTCATTTTGACTGAAACATTAATAAAACACTTCTACTGAGCTTTATAAAGCAAAAGGTTACAGAAAGTGTGGGTTTATTCATGGGTGACCCACATATGCACCCATAAAAGGCATCAAAAGTCTCATTGTCCCCTCTGACACGGGTCTGGCTTTTTATAGGCTCTCTGACAGCCTCAGACATGCTCTTTCCAGTCTAACTTCCTAGACCATTAGTAATCGAAACCAGTGCAGCTCTAAGACATCAAGTTAAGCTTTATATTTTATCATTTCACTGCACTCACCAGAAAGCTGAATTTCATTGGTAATTGTACCTGACAATACAGGATTGTTCATTTGAAACTCCTTCACAATTTACCTAATGGAAGTCAGCTGCTGCAGTTTCCTGTCGAAAACGATCTCAATGTTGTTCCACCCGGACCACTTCCAAGTAAAACAGACTGACCTGTCAGTTTGGGAAAGATGGAAAGAGAAGAATTCAAGCAGGCGGGGGAGGATGAAGGGAAACGAGGGCTGCTCCAGTTCAGAACATTTATTTTAACTCAGAAAAATTTTCTACTGTTATTATACACTTTTAACTCCGCTGTGCAGACTAAATATTCTGGAATGTGGGCGACATATTTTGGCATCTCAGACCAACAGCACAGCTTCAGATTACAGACATAAATGGCCATGAAATGGAGTGAGAGCAGGGGTAAAATTAAACTATACAATTTGTCTAAATTGAAGAACATGTGATGTTTTGGCTTTGGGGGAAAAGGCCAAAACTGGCCGGTGATATCTGAGGGAGGAAATGAAAACTTTCTCATGGACTCGAGTGTGAGTTTTAATTGCCGAGTTGCATTTTTAAAGCTTGATGTTCAATGTGCTTTCAAGGCAGTTCTGTATTGATATTCTTCTTCTGATTAGGGGTTTGTTTTAAACCTATAAGTATTAGACCGCTGCAATTAATTCAGTTCAAATTGCTTATCGTACAGAATCCTTTAAAACGTTGTTTTAAGAATGCAAATGCAATTCTGGTCATCATTTAAAACTGTTACTATTTAAAATACAGTGTATCCTTTGTTATCCTTCATCATAAGTTTTTGGGAAATCTGTAAGTTTAGATGCAATATGATGGAAATTACTCAAAACTACAGTAAAGCACTATTGTCACGTCACTTATAATAATAAGAGTTTGTACACATGTTAAAATACAAGCAGTGTTCCCCCCTCAAAATGTTTTGTAATGAAGGTTTCTTTATGCATTTTAACACAACAACAGTGGGTGGAGCTTAGAGAAGGGTCAATTCATGACCTTTCCGTCTTTCTCTCATGCTTTATCTCTATCAGACACGAAAACACAAACAAAGGTAGTCCATTTCTAATTTTGATGCCTTGACCTTTCAGTTATAGTCAGAAGCATGATAAACAAACAGAATAGCATGCCAGATGCCAAACTAAACAATGCACATTATAAACTAATAAAATAGCTCACTTTATATGCCCCAGTGTAATTTACATATTAATGAGATTCAAAATCCCTATGTTTTAGGTTTCTGAGAAATAACAATGAAAAAGAAATATTACATGGACCCATGAAACCACTGAAACTCAAACAGAAGCTGTCAGAGAGTGAAGAACGTAATGTCTCAAGCATGCACCTTTCCTGGCCATGGCACAACCGGAAATGTAAATGAGACAAGACGCTCTCCGTCTGAGTGACCCTGCCTCTGCCCTGAGCCTCTCTCTCCCTCTCTTATCTCTGAATGTCCTCTGCAACGGAACACTGATTTTCATATACAATCACACGCACACACAGCTGTCAGGCCTAGATTAATTCATGCTGATTATCTGAGGTGCAAAAGGTAGATAACCTATATATTCTTAACTGAATTAGTAGCTTCACAGCATCTCCTCTAACTGCTGTACTTCTCTTAAGATCCATCAGAATAATTAAAACGATAAACACAAGTGAAAATTGTAGAGTGGAAAATTAATCTCCCCAGAATCACTTTTTTTATTGTCCGTCTATACTTGTGCACATTATGGAGTTTCCTGTGCCCTTCAGGTACTAAAAGGACTAAAAGGACAAATCTGTCATTATTTACTCACCTTCATGTCTTTCCAAAAGTGTATATTATTATTCTATGGAACACAAAATAACCTACTTAAAAGAATACAACTCTTATCCACAAAATGAAATAAAATGTCATTCAACAACATTGAACCCATGTGACTTTCATTATACAGACAAAAGAATTTTAAATTTTATATACACATATATATATATATATATTCTGTGCATCATATAAGTAAGAAAGCCATGCAAGTTTGGCACAACATGACAGTGAGTAAATGATGACAGAAACAATTCTTTAAGGATCAGAGTGATTTGAATTGATGGCCTGTCAAAGCGCAACATGGATGAATAAGATCACACTCTACACATTTAAAACCGTACAAACAATATGGCCTCTCTGTGAAACACAACAAAGCTGAGGCTTAGAGAATGAGTAATGCAGCTACTAATCCAAAGATGCTGGACAATCAACTATTTCATATTCACGATTCCTGGGATTTGGATCCAATCAAATCATGCTCTGATCCTTTTGGCAAAATGTTCAATACACCCAAACAGCTTGTGCACAAATATCTAATAAACAATTAAACAACAACAACAACAAAAAAAACCTGTATACTGCCTTTCTTCTCTTGTGTTTTATGTTTGACTGTTGGGTTTTTGGGGGATAGAGACATCGACTGGCCATGCCTGACTGAAGCTGCCACTTTTGCTGTGGTTTTTTGTTCTTGTTGTTCCTGTAGGAGCTGCTCACCTCTGCCACAATAAGTTGACCTGAGATCAACCTTCACCATTTGGTCATTACCAGGGGATCAATCTCAGGGGTTATCCTGACCTCTAGACATTATAGAGACTAGAGACAGAGCAAAAGGCACATACCACCAGTCACTGCCCTACAGACCACCAGCGCATGAGTAAAAATAGACACTGCCCACAGACAACAACACAAAGTCATGTCGGTTTGCATTTCCAGAGAAACAGGGATTCTTCTGACTATGATGGATTATGAAAATCTTAAGAAATTCCACAATATAAATTATAAGAAGTTTATAAGAATGTGCAATATTTTAACAATTCTTAACCCTTTCACACGCGAGTTTAAATTATTCTATCTGAGCCTCCAGAGTGAGTTTTTTTAAGCGACCGTTATTTTGGAATGTTTAGCCTTATTGTTTCCATGG
>JAUMHR010000052.1:16279550-16300097 GCA_032361145.1 Enteromius fasciolatus
GAATACCGCTTTGTTTTTTTAAAAGGGGAGGAGACTGACAGAAACTCAGAGTTTAGAGAATAAAACCTGTTCCCGGCGGTAACTGACTCTGACCTCTTTTTCAGAAACAGGCTTGAGTTACCCTACTTCCCACAAACCTGCCTTTTTGAAACGGAAAACCCAGATATTCTCTTATCTCAGGGTTAATATACTCTGAGTTTTCACTTAACCTCCTTTCTGAAACGGGCCCCTGCATCTGATCATCATCCAGTTTGCCTGGGATAACATAAAGAACCAGAATAAACTGAGACAGACTAAATTCAGAAGAACTGTGGAGAACAACGTCTCCAAGACAATTCAAGAAAGCTCCCTGCAAAGCTACATTTCTGTTCTAGGCAGTCAAAGGTAATGTCATTAATGGATATTCTTGATCCATTAACTTCAATGAATTAAATTAAATCAATATTTGGAAAAGTTCAGTGCAGTACGTCATCAACTGGTGAATTCAAATCAGCCCTCGCACTTTTGCTGCCAAATCGGACACGCTGAGCACTTGTCATATTATCACAAATATGCAGTGTTTTCAACATCCATATTTTTGTCATTCAACAAAATAAACTAAATAACAGGTATAAATTAGCCAAAAAATCCTAATGTTGTCATATACTATCCTCTGGCATTAGGAGTTGCACAATAAGCCACTCTAGTTTATTGACTTACTGATCTGCTTTGAGAGCAGTTTAAGATGAGTCTCAAATGACTCACAAATGACTTTTAGGCAATATCAGCCAACATGAGGCTGATATTTAAGCTTATTTAAGCTGATATATTAAGAACCCTTAAGCTTAACCCCTCTGTTCAGGTCATCAGTACATCTGAGTTTATCTGGTTCAAAGTGTACTGAGCAGTCCAGAGCCCAATCTCAGTCCCACCTCTGAGCTCAGGTCTATTTCTCCCCTTCCCCTAATGGGGAGGCCATTGTAATGTCATTTATCCAACTTACCACAGCGTCAGAGCCTGGCGCCCTCACTGCAGACTAGAGGCTCCATCATTGGGTAAACAGTGTTCCACATGAGTGTGGTCTCATCAATAAATTCTTAATGAAATTTTCAGACTGTTGCTGCCTCTGCAGCAGGACCTCCCTATAATGAGCTGTGTGAAACCCAATGGGAGAGCTACAGATGGAACGAGAGAGATGCAATCAGTGAATGAGAGAGATAAATAGAGTGAGAGAAAAAAATTGAAATACATGAGAAGATGTGAAGTGCGTGGTAAACAATGTGCATGATCTATAAAGCGTGTTTTGACTGCAGAGGAGCTACATGGTAAGTTTGGAACAAAACTGGATGAATGAAATGCCTAGATCTAATAGAACAACAAATGTGGTGTAATTCTTGTGGTGCAAATGGCCCAGTTGACTTCTTTTAAAAGACCTAATCTCACAGAAAATCAAGCACAGGATAAGTGCAAAGCAAATATAAAAAAGCTAGTTTTACTGTGTATAGAAATAAATTCAAGAGTGAACCTTTACATTTTTTATGATATCTAAACATTTTACAGTGTTATGATAGAAACCAACAACCAACCAACAATATTCTGTAATGCCAGAAATGAAAATATAGGAAGAATAAATTACGTGATTATATAATTGAATGTGATAAGAGGTCCCCCCAGTGTTCAAGACCTGGTTACGACATTTTCTAACATAATTTTTAGGTACTAGGATGATAAACGAATGCTTCAGGAAATGAAATAATCACCTTATTTGCCAAAGTTTAGCAGACTAGGCTAATTACATCTAATCATATCCAGTTTTTCAGAGGAACTTCTCTGTGCTAAGCTCACTTACTACTGTTTTCCAGCACAGCAAATTAATGTGTTTTTTTTTTTTTTTAATCCTGATATGTAAAAAACTGATATCTGCTTAACATGCAATGGGGTGCAGATCTTGTGCTGTTTATTCAAAGGTCTGACTACGCAAGACTAAGCATTACATAACTTTGATTAAAGATCTGCAGTACTGAACACGAACAACGTTTGGATACAGTTTTGACAGAAGCTCGCTTTGCTAGAACACTGGGCTTTCAATTAAGCCCAAGTCAGCCCCTATGAAAATTCATAGCTCTGACTGAGAACATTGTGAGCAGCTTTACTTAAAAATACACAGATACTGTACATATTACCCAAAGCTAATCATACCAGTTTTCACCCAGTAAAACTGACTAAACCATGACAACAGCGAACAACTTGTAAATACCGAATGCATTTCCTATTGCCTTTTTTTTTCTTAGCTGCCTGGAAAAATTATTTAGCATTTCCACCTATAACATAAAACATTGGCGTGATAAATTGGTATTGAACAGCATAGCTTGATTAATAAAGTTAAACCCCATCGTTTGTTACTGTTGAAGTCCTTTTCATAGAAACGTGTTAATAACGAGAACAAAACCGCAACATTGTCACTGCGTGCTATTTTTATGTCCGTCGCTATGATTGTTACCGTGATATTTACAGAGCTAATCAAACAAGTGCACAGAACGCCTCCTCCCATGGTTGTGATGACGGTGAAAGCAGTCTGTACTAAGATAGCTGACTCATACTTTGTGTGATGTTTTGTCTGATTGTGTAGGCTATGCATCTTGCCAAGACATCAGCATTACATAATATGTTTAATATTGGTTTCTTTGGCGTGAAAACAGTGGATTCACTGTAGAAAGATGACACATTTATTCACTCGCAGTGGATGGTGAGTCATTTAGCAGCCACTTTCTTATCTAAAGTAATTAATGTTCACTTATTACTGGAACTGTCTCTCTGGAACAGTCTGTCCTGCTGGAAAGACCAACGTGAATTTAAAAGCGTATGTATTTTAAAAACCTGAAATCTTTTTTTTTTTTAATTCATATATCTGAATTAATGCACCTTAGTTTTTGAGTGAACATTGACCAAATTCTTTTCAAAAAATGATCAATATACTGTAGTATAATTTGGTAAAATTGCTGACATTATATCATAATGTTATAATTAAAAGCTCTACATGTCTGTCAACCTAAACTCTATTGAAGCAAGACTTAAAGGGATAGTTCACCCAAAAATGAAAATTACGTGGTTAATTACTCACCCTCATGTTGTTCAGAACCCAAAACACCTTCGATCTTGGCACAAATTCATCAAATCCAAGAGATTTCCGACCGACAGCAACACAACTGGCACGTCCAAAAAGTTGTAAGAACATTGTTAAAATAGTCCACGTAATCAGTTTCTGGTTCAGTAATCTGGGCCTGGGAATCTATAAGTTGCAGGATGCATAATCAGAAAGCTGTCAGATTTCATCAAAGTTATCTTAATTTGTGTTTGAAGATGAATGAAGGTCTTGTGGGTTTGAAACGACATGAGGGTGAGTAATTCATGACAGAATTTTCATTTTGGATGGACTATCCCTTTGAGCTTTAATACACACAATCAAGAGAAAGATATTATTTCTACAAATGAAATACCAGTCAAATATAGTCTTGCACTGAATGTCATGGATATGCAGCCAGGATGAAATTGCTGTTTTTAGATATCCATAATACTAATTCTAAATGGGGGAAAAAAATTGCTTGATTGAATCTCTAATCTGAAGCCTTTGTTCTATCATTGCTAATCCAGCCTAGCGCTGATACAATGTTCCCAAAAGACATAGTTAGAGACAAATTCAGGAAGCAAATAAAATACCTTAAACCATTTGCCCCACACCAAAGACATCATCAGGTCTGTTTACAACCCTCTGCAGTCTGAGTCTGAATCATTAAGATCAACTTCCCTTTCAGGTCACAGCCCTTTGGCTCTCACCCCGCAGCCTTGAATCAGAATCCGTCACACTCTCAGCCACAACCTCTCAGGCATGCATTTCAATATTTTGCCATAAATTGGAATATTAATAATTTACCGGCTGCGGAGAGAATCGCTAATTAGAGGTTTCATATGCCTGTCTGGACAATGTGCAAAACAAACATCCTTTTGTTCTGTTTAATAGATGAGCCTGTAATAGCTTGGGGTGAAAAAAAAGAAAGAAAAGGGGGGAAAAAGATCTGTTTTTAGCATTGCATCACTTTCAGCATGAATCAGCAGTAAGATAGTCAGTTTGGCTGCATATTTTTAGCAAGTGAACAGTGTAGTGAACAAGTGGTGTTACATTCCAATTTTACACTAGCACTGTGCTGTAAATCTGCAATTAAGTGCTGTGTGGTCAGAAATAAAATATCCACAGAAAACACGATTCTGTAGAGCTGTACACTACAACAGCATTATATGTAAAGCAATTAGACACATTCCTGTTTAGGCTTAGTCATGCCATGTTTATTGCTCCGATTTTGGTATGGTCTGACAAAAAAAGGGGAAGTGAAAGGAGTCACGCATTGATCGAAAGCGGCTGGTAATTACCTTGTCTGACCTACTAATCAATGTATTGATCATCAAAACACTCGGCTCCAGTTTTGTGGATTTCACCATGTCCTGTGGCACAGTAAGCAGATTCCCAGTGGGTAAAGGTCATTTGAAGAGCGATCAAATTCTTAACACTGTGGTTCGCAGCTCATTATTGACTAAGCCTTCAGAAATGAACAGGTGAAGGATTTGTGAATGCGTTCCTCACTGTGATTAATTGACAACGTGGTCTCATAAAGACCAGCCAGGAATGTATCCAACACCGACATCCATCGAGTGGGGATTGATGAGCAGACTTTAACACAAGGTTAGCCATGACAGTTAATTACATTAGCTCCCTCATTAGCTGTTATTGTCAACAAGCCAGAATAGAAGACGCAATTCACAATGAAATGAGCTCACGGGATGCAAGATGAGCAAACAGTGCTCTAAGATAGATTCCTCTAAAGCCAGGTTCATTCAGACGTCTGAGAACAATTCTGAACAAAAAAACGTTTTTCTTGGTGTAGGTCAAATGCTTTGCTCAAGTGTACATTTTCTGTTATGATGAAAACAAATAGGCTATTTTTATTATTTTTACATTTATTATATCATTTCATTTATATCACTTAGGCATGTTATTTGACAAGAACATAAAACAAGCCATGAAAAGTAAGTGACTAACTTTATATTTGTTCTCTATAAGCTTTTTCGAACAAAGTGTCTTAGCAAGTAAAAAAAAAAAAAATCATGACTTTGACAGTTTACTTTGTGGCATGTTGCTTATTAATTGCCTTTGAATCTTAAACAGACATTCTGCTATCTTAGAAGTTTGCGTACGATTTTCTCATTTTACCCCCTAGTGGCAAACCTTTTGAAATGGTTTTACAGTAAAGCAGTGGTTACTCCCAGCTTCTTGTAAGTATTCATAACCACTGATTTTACAAAAACACAATTTTAAAAAATGCCTAAGATTTCAAAGCCGCAAAACAACAACAAAACAAAAATCATAACATTAAATTTCAGTGCTACTGAATCCCAAACCCAATGTAGCTTCTATACAACTCTCCATTGAAAATAAATGACTCTCTGAGAAAATACAGCTTGTCTATAAAAAGTTTGGACAGTGTCAAAATTTTTTGTGTCAATGAGTTATAGTTGTGCACTGACACACAACGATTAGGACCAAAGACTTGGCAACGATGTGTTTATCAGTCTGATAAAAGGCAGTGGGTGTCACACAGTGTGCTGTGGCTTTTACCCAGGATCTTACTGAGATCATATCTTACAGTCTGACAAGCAACAATCATAAAAGACCATATATTCCATGCAGAAGAGATCTGGAAAAATCGCATGACAAGGTTGTATCTGTAAAGTCAACTAACAGTTCTAATTAGTACAAAAGACATTTAAGTATGGAATATAAAAAGTATATTATTTAAGTTGCACCAATGTCATGGGCTTTACATGTCTCTTTGAAGGGTGTTCATAATCACCCCATACTGATTACTCATGTTTAAAGTGACTTGACAAATGTACACTCTTTCTATATAAGAGTATGAGTGCATATGACATGTCCATCCAGAGCCTGTTGATGTGAAAAGTGTTTTTTAAGAGTTGTTTGCAGTGAAGAAATATAGATCTCATGCATTTTGATTGTGACCTGCTCACTGGAGCATAGGCGGGTGAGTAGGTCAGCTGTGCAGAAACCCATCAGCTATTGAAAGGCAATCGAATAAGTGTCAATCTGCCTCTTTTGAATTTTGTCCAAACTCACACAAACATCTTTATATATCATTTTCCAGCCTAGTGGTCTTGTTCATTTGAGGACCTTTTTAGGAGAAAAAAAAATCTAAGAAAAGTATTGCATCATTGATGATCCAAAAATAAAATTATTAAAAACAATAAAAGTATAAATGTAGTACTAATGACTCACTTGGTGGAATATCTAATATTTAAATCCATCATAAAAATATGACGGATAAAATCTTTTAGCAAAATAATTACATTGATTCACATGGCTGTCAACATACAGCTTCCTGCTGCTTTATCTGATGTTCTTAAAAAGATATGCCACTACCAAGAATTTTGTGACTTAGTCGAATATCTGACAGATCTGAAATCAATAGAGTGGGAGAGAGAGATAAAGAGAAGGAAAGATGCTTTCTCTTGGATCACAGACTACTTACTGGCAGTAAGAAAGTAGAAGCAGTCGTTTTAATCAACACAATGGCTTTATGTCTTAAGACAGAGGGTAATATGCATTACAGGCCATTCAGGTTTATACTATTACAAGAATGTGTTAATTTAACAGTTGTTGCAAAATTGACTAAAGAGAATCATTTAACGATTAGTTGGTACAAGCCAATTAGAATGTGGTAAACGCCTTGATTTCTAATGCAAAGATAATATTATGTATGACATGGATGTAATACTTGGACGGGGGGGAGTACATTGGATGAGAAGCACCATGTTGCGGTATACACACAGGTAGGGCAAAGGGCAGGTATTTCATAGAGCCTGTTCTTCTCTACAGTTTGTGCAAACTCAAGTTTAAAGCAGTCAGTCATACTAATACAGCACAGAAAAAAGAAAAGATAAATAAAAGACAAGTGTACAAAGTTCGCAGGTTGGAAAAAATATATAGGCTATTATGCAAATATGCAAACTGAAAATGATAAATAAATAAATAACAAAGATCAGAAGTAGATGGAAACCAAGTTTGGGACTGACTGAGCTATTGTAGCCTACCAGGTTATAACATGCAACTCCCCAGATAAGATACCTTTGCAGACTCCTAAACAGTATTTGTAGGTGTTGTATGCACATAGACTGCAGATGAGTGGGTTGAGGGTTAACTCATTCACACAAACATCAATGAGTGTAGAGTTACACAACTGTTTGTCTTAAATTCACAATGATGTGGCTTAATTGACTCAAAAAAGAAAATTCTTTAATTCACCCACCCTCATGTCGATCCAAACCCTTCTGTAGAACATCACAATCAATCCCACAGACTTCCACTAAATGAAGAAAAAAAAATCCAAGTATCTGCTTTTATGTTACGCAGAAGAAGAGAAAGCCAGGAAGGTTTGGAATGACATGGGTGAGTAAATGATGAAAGAATTTCACCTGATTTTCAAAATTCATCTTTCATCTTTTTTTTTTTTTTTTTTACATTAAAGATGTTTCCTACAACACACACTCCTTAGTGCAGATGTACAACAGCTGTTCTAGGTGTGTGCAATTCCGAGTAAAACTAATGCCTTTTCTAGTTCCTCAACAATACGCATCATCAAAAAAAAAAAAAAAAAAGATTGACCGACACAAACAAATCCTGTCTAAGGATCTAGTTTTCTCTTTGCATTTCACTAAAAAAAGATCAATTTAAAAGCCTCTACATCTAGGGAAATTCTTCTTACATATGAATGTGTTTGCATTGTCATGTTTGCATGCCATGGCTGAAAAGCAATAAAGGACAAGGGGACACTGTGCTTAACTTTGTGTGTGTTTGTGTGGGCATATGTCCACAGTGATAATACAGCCTTCAGCCTTCTGCCACTGCGAGGGATCAGCGAAACCCTTTCACAGCAAATGAGCCAGGGAGTTGCTGACCAGAGGTTTTAACAGATTACAACTGTCACTGGCTGCCTTTCCCATTTATTTGGCCCATCCACGATGGGAATATGGGATGTCTTTGCAGCAATATACCCTATTCATCCAGCTGTGGCTACGGCAGAAAGAAGGAACACAAACAGTTTACTCAAACTATGACAGCACCTGGATAGCATTTTTGCATTTCGAGGCAGAGATAACACATTTCAACTTATTGAGCTCTGCCATACCAAAGACATGCATCTAGATTTTTCTGCGATGCCTAAGGGTGTACTCACACTATACACGGTTGTCGTGAACCGGGCCCAAGTAAGATTGCTCTCACAAAGAGTTTCAGCATTCGTGCAGGAGCACGCTTATGTCATTATGGTGCAACTGTTTCAGGATAAACAAGAAGATCGCTCTTACTTTGTGGATAGTAATTTTGAGTCGTTTAGTCCACAGTGGTCCACAGCCTATTGTTAAACAGGTCTATCGCTTTTGTTGGTTTTGGAAAAATGTGACGTCACGCGTCCTGTTCCATTCTCCGGTTATATATATATATATATATATATATATATATATATGATTATAGACATTTGTAAAAGTTCAGCTTGTTTTCACTATATTGATGAAGTATCCGTTGAGTGGGTTCAGATCAAAGTGGAGCTATGCGCTCCTCAGTGTTCAAAGTGCTTGGCGTGCTGACAGTGAATGAAGCTACAACATGGTCTCAGATCTTTAACAATGGGTGGAGCGCACACAAACTCCCAAATCAATTCAATGATGCATAGGCATCCACACAGCAAAGAGATCCCCCTCTCCTCTATTGCTCAAAGCAGATTAAGATCACATCAGATGCTGAGCTCATTGACGGATTACAGAATCCAACATAGCAGGAAATATCCTTAAATATTTTCAGCAGACAGAGAAGGGAAGAGAGAATTATGCATGTGTGCTATTCCAAAAGCTATCCTCCATCTGTCGGGATGAGGGGGGAAAAAGTGCATGACAACAGTCCATTAGATAGTATTTGTTTAGAATAGTTGGCCATATTGTTCGTTTTCTTGTAGGATTAAATGCATATTTGTTTTGGAAAAAATGACAGAGACTGAAATGAGTTTAACACATGTAACCATGCATAAAAGATCACTGCCTGTTTTTTTTAAAAAGCTCTCAAGCAGCATATGTCTTCATTATTTGCAAGCCCATTTGCTAATGTTAAATTATTCCTGTAACCTACTGATCCAAAATGTGTGTTATTCCCTCCTCTATAACTCACTTCTTTATCAGCAGAACATACGCTTGCCTCCAGCCACTGTGTTTTACATTATGCTAGGCCTAATGCAAGGTAAATAACTATCCTTCTATTGTCTGCATCCCCTTTGGGAGAAGCCCCCTGATCCGGGCCTGATTTCCATTTATACTACATGTAACTCTGGGGTAGATTTTTTCAGCATTACTGGAGATGGTTGCATTGCCAGGGAAAAACAGTGAATACATCCATTCTGCAGTGACACTGCATGTTTCCCAACAACCGAAAAGAATGCTGAAAATGCCAGCATGTTTAAGTCTGTGGGCATACGTTTGTGTTTGGAGAGTGAGTGGGTGTTTTTGTGCCTGAATGCAAGCGCGTTTGTGTGCATACGCATCATACTGTATAGCGGCTGGCACCGGGAATATAATGGCCTCCCGATGGGACAGGATCAATTATTCCAAGACTGCTTTTTAATACCTGCTGACATGTGAGGGGGAAATGCAGTCGGCTGAGGCATTTAAGAGTGATACCTCTTCTGACAGAAAAAGAGACTGATTTCTCAGGAAAGCTTGGAATGTGTTTTTCCTTCGGCTCTTAGGTGGGAAGAGCTGAAGAGCAGCGAGGGGAAGACCTTACCTAGCTGCCAGGCATTAGTGAGAAGCTAGTTTGAAAAGTAGAGGAGTTATGGGTGGGAGAGCTGTCAATCTCATCCCAACCTGCTCCAGCCAGCTGGGATAAAGCCAAGGTTACGGTGGAAGGGTCTGTCGGTATCCATTGCTGCCGGCATGTGTCTTTCAACAAAAAGCCCAGCAGACTGTGTCCAGCTCTCCAAAGACCAGTACATCTGCTACATCAACCTGCCACCATTGGTTTACCTATTTAAGTGAATTTGGACATGTTGCTTTTTTTTTTTTTTTCTACATTCATGCAAGTATGCATATTTTCATTCTTACAGTTTATCTTATTCTTAGAGGTTTATTTTCAATGCTATTTATTTTTTATTTTTTACAAAACAGAACACATTGATACTTCAAGTATCCATATACATATTAAAGGCAGGGTATGTGATTTCTAAAAGCCAATGTTGATATTTGAAATCACCAAAACAAAAGATGTCCCTAGTCCAAAAGGGTCTTGCCCCTTTGATAGCTCCACCACACACATATGTGGACAACGAGTTCTGTGAAACAAAGCAATACCAATGTTACACCATCTACTGTATATGGGACGCAAGTGGCGTGACAAAAGAAAATACTATAGAAGACATTATAATCAGTGATGCTAACTTACAAAACTGCTGCCACATTCTGTTTCTGACGGGCTTACATGAATTTCAAATGATTTTCAACGGTTGCTTTATCAGTGTAACTCACCTATCAAGAAGAACCAAAACAACCTCGATGTCCGATCGCAGGCCTTCCACTTCTTGAGATCTTTCCAGCACTGGAAAGCTGATACAATATTTACACAGGTCATACTTTTTGCCTTTTCGTTTCACAGACACAGAGGCGAACCAAGGTGAAGTGGGGGCCCCAGGCAAAATTAATAGATGAGGCCCCTCTAAAATATAATTTCGTTACTATATCTTTGTTGCCTAAATATACATTTATACAACATAAAAAGTAGTCAAAACACATAATATAACATAAATAGTTTATTTTTTTAAACAAAGTGCATATTCTTTGACAAAATATTAATCTAAAATCTTAAAGATACAGAAAAATCTTCTTATTTACATTAATGGATTGTCACCTTAAATGCTGTCACTATGTTGCAGTGTCAAGGTGGATGGTACTAAAAGCATACAGTAAACACATTTGTGACCCTGGACCACAAAACCAGTAATATGGTAAAATTTTACAAAACTGAGATACTATACTGAAATGTATACTGATACATATATATCTCAATAAATACGCTTTCTAATGATATATGGTTTGTTAGGATAGGACAATATTTGGCCGAGATACATCTATTTGAAAATCTGTAACCAGAGGGTACAAAAAAATCAAAATACTGAGTAAATCATCTTTAAAGTTATCCAAAAGAATATCTTATCAATGCATTTTACTAATCAAAACTGACATTTTGATATGTTTACAATAGAATTTTACAACAAATCTTCATGGAACATGATCTTTACTTAATTTTCTAATGATTTTTGGCATAAAAAAAAATCTATAATTTTGACCCATGCAATGTATTTTTGAATATTGCTACAAATAAACCCCAGCGACTTAAGACTGGTTTTGTGGTCCAGGGTCACATTTAGTCAAAAAAATTTCAAAGAGCACATATGAATCAGTTAACTCAACTTCATTAGGACTACATTGGACACGCTGAACTTACCATTTTCACGGTCAGGAGGCTGGACTGGGGTATCTTCTGTCTGAGGGAGGAGGGACTTAAGCAATGCTCCTATTTATAGAAATATATGGTAATCATTTTAATTTATTATTTATTATTAGTTTATCTACTGGCTGTTAACTAATTTTCTAGAGTTGTAAAGTAAATGTATTGATATTGTAACACTATATCTAACATGCTGAGCTAACCATTTTCACTGTCAGAAGGATGGACTGGAGTATCTCCCTGAGGTGGTGGTGACAGGAATTTAAGCAAGCATTGTATGAAGAAATATATGATTAGCATTTTAATTTAATCGTTTTAAATTTAATTTACAGTTTATTAACTATTAGTTCATTGTTAGTTGACAACTAATTATGTTAACTCAACCATTTTAATGTAGAAGTCAACTATGTCAACTAAATAAATGTAATGTTTGTAATTGTAATTGTTTTGTGAGCTCTCCACTGGCAGCAAAACACAGAAGGCCAAAACTTTCCAAGTGGTAATGTTCACCTCATTAACATTATCACCTACTGCAGCCTATTAATACCTGCATAAAATACATGCTGCTGCTACAGTACGTGTAAACCTAGCTATTAACCCTATTAGAAATTAGAAAATCAAGAAAAATATTAAACGAAAATAAGCTGGAACAACAAAAACACTGGTTTGTCATATAAATATAATTCAAGTCATCAATGATTATTATCTCCATAACTTAACTTACCACTGTCATGTTTCCTCTTTTCCTCCTCTTCTCGTTTTTTCCCACTTTTTTAAAAAAAGCCTAGTAATAAGTGCTGCTGTGCCAGTTTGAAAACCGCGGCTGACGCATCACGATGAAAAATCAAGCACATCCAGCGTAACGCGAAAGGGAGCCTTCTAGGGAGGATGTGGATATATTGCTCCATGTTGCGCGTATGTTTTTAATAATGACATTTCAGATTGTTCAAATGGTCAGCTGTCGGGGCCCCCTCAAAATGCGGGGTCCCAGGTCCCAATTGCCTGTCTTGCCTGCCCTATTGCTACGCCTCTGCACAGACATTTTACTCTTTTCCCTTTTATCTTTCTGTCGCTCTGCTCGGCTGTTCACTGAACACTGTCTTCTCCACATCACGAATAGACATGCCCATTACTGCTGATTGGCTTCAAGTTTGTTTTGCTAAACGGCCCGAATCTTTTTCTAAAGCAATTTTGAAAAATCGCACACCCTGCCTTTTATTTTGTCAAACAATTAATCGTGATTAATCACATCCAAAATAAGGTTTAAAATATAAACCTTGAAGATTTTTAAATAAGGTTTAGAATTTTAAAAATAAAGTAAAATAAAGTTTTTAACCTTAAATTAAAGTTTTACTTTACATATTATGTGTGTACTGTATATATTTGTTATCTTTATATAAATACTCACACATGCATGTATATATTTTTACAACCTGGTCTGATGTAAACATATACCTCTGTGCACATTTTTTACGTACACTGCACGTTTCAAAGAGAAATGTCCACTGAGTGGTGCTAAAACACAGGTTCAATACGTCAACCTTGCACGTTTTATTACGTTGATATAGGTACGTATTGCTATGTTTTTATTGCATTAAATATCCAGAGACTGTTGCTAAAAGTTAATGCTCTATCATTTTGGAAATACGCCATAAACCTCCCCGATGTAAATATAAAAAGGTATGTGTTGATGCAACCGTGTCATTTCAATTTCCTTTTACACAGATTTGAAACTATAATTAAACTATAATTACACAGGATTTGAACCAGAGCTCCTCGCCTCTTAAGTACATCTCTGTACCCTGTGAGCTACCAAAAAAACTTACCGTCTATGAAAACCCATAGACATGAAGGTGGATATGCGTGAGGTTAGCGGTCAAAAGCATAAATTTTCAAATATTCCAGCAAATTATTAATATTGTTTTGAAGTCACATTATATTCAAGTAATTGTGCCAAAGTTATGCTTAATTAATCAGAACTCTGTAAATTTGTGTGAAAAGCAATAAAAGGTATCAGAGTTGTACTGCCTCTAGTGTCATTTCTTTTGGTAACTGCAGTGATATGTACTTCTTATGTACTTACTTATATGTACTTACTTAATACGTACTTCGTGTCTCGCTAAAAAGTGCGCCCAGGTACGTTTAGGCCATGAGACCTAAAAACACCAATACACAACACTACATTCTCTCTCTCACACTCTCTTGCTCTCTATCTTTCTCTCTCTCTCCCTTTATCACAGACATTTATGTTATTGACCAAATTAACAATCTCTAAGTCCTTTCACGTCTTCACATTTCTAAAGGTACTAGTTTAAATCTCATCTTTCACTCTTAATTAACATGTACTGGCTTATGGCTGACATAAAGCCCACATCCAAACATCAGTAGGAGGAAAATGACTAAAGCATTCTCAACGCTATTGAAGCAGGCCCACAAATTCAAAATAACAGTCATTCGCTGCACTCTAAAATGTGCCATGTCTATCGTTGACACTCTCGTCTAATATATCATTTACGCCCCTAATCGTTTATGTTTTTTGTATCTCTTAGATTCGCAATCTTCTTTAACATAATCATAGTCAGGGGGGAAAAACAAAAAAAGAGTTATGCGTCAGAGAACACAAACAAGACTCTCAGGTAAACAAACCAGCCTGCTGTGCATGCAAATGCTGCTGCACAGACAAAAGTGCTTGACAGAATGTCCTTCTATTGGGTATTTCTTTGAGAATAGATTACTCTTATCTCTCATGTCACTTCAGTCACATCTTATCCTTGTGATTTGTAACTCATTTAGACCGGCAGTCAGTGCCAAATTAAAACACGGCTTCTGAACTTCACATTCATCAAACTAATGCAATACAGCAGGTTCATTGCACCGCAATACTAAGCGTTATTTTGCATCTGTAAAGCATGGAGTAAGCTATAATTTTGGATGATGTGACACAGCCACTGATTCCCGAAGCCCATTAATTGTCTTTTACCAAACACTGCTTGCTTCTTATTTGCGTGCACCCTCCTGAGTATTCATTAACGGCCTGCACAAAAGAGAAAAAAAAAATCAGGTTATCAAATGAAGCACCAGCAGGAAAGAATTTTAGATTGTGAATGGCGATGACCTACAGCAGTCGGTCGTGGCCAGTTCATGCTCAGCATGATGGAAATTGGAGAAGATAGTGGCTGCAACCTGTCATGCGTATGAAACAGAGTTTTTACCATTTAATGCTGTGTAAAGTCCATTCATTAAACATGCAGAGGGAGATACATCGATCACATCCATGTATTCTGGGATCTAAATGATTCCCCACTATACACATGATAGAGTACACACAACATCTCTATCACATGCTAATCTTGTTCTAAAATCTGCCTGGTATCCTCATCCATCAAAAGTCTACCTACATGCATTCATACTCATTTCCACATCCCCACGTGTGTTAAACTTGAATATTAGAGTAGCTGACATTTTCTAATCTCAGATGTGCTGAAGTATCCATCACGGCGTCTGTTAAAAAAATAAGAAAAAAATAATTATATTTCACAAGAGACTGTTCTGAGAAGGCAAATGCGTATATGTATATGTGTGTTTGAAAATAAATACTTTCACATTGTTACAAAAAATTTATTTTGAACTTTTTATCCATCATATAATCTTGACAAAAGTATCATGAAACTATTTAGCAGCACAACAGTCATGAGAATAAACGTTTCTGAAGCACAAAAAAAGCATAGTAGAATAAAATATCAAATTCAGCTTTCCCATGACAGGTGTAACATCCTTGGTTTATTTTGATCTATGTTCCATGTCATGTGATGTTTGTTTTTGCTTCCATGTGCTCTATGTTTCTCCCCATGTGTCCCGTGACCTAGTTTAGTTGATTATGTATTTCCTTCAGGTGTGTCATGTCTTGTGATTAGTCCCCAGTGTATTTAAACCATGTCTTTTCAGTTTATCCCTGTCCGTCAACCTCTAACAGTTACCTTCGTCTGTGGGTATGTTACAATTGGATTATTGGATACTGCTCCACGTTTTGTTTTCCTTATTAAAAGTATTTTTGTTTTCTTATTACTCCTGCCTCCTCGTACTCCTTCGTCAGCTCGACACGTGTAATGTTACAACAGAAGTGCATTACACTTTAAATTTATAAAAATAGAAAAGTGTTATTGAACTGTAATATGTCATGGTTTCACAGTATATATATATATATATATATATATTGTCTATAACTGTGCATATATAGACACATGATAATATATTGTCACTTACACCTTGCTGACATGAGAATAGCTGTGATCTGTGTAATTAATCTTTGTTGCAGCATGCTAACTGTTAATTAATTTGTTTAATGATAAATCACCAGCAATGTAAAGATACATTTTACAATGCATAATATTACTACACTATAAATTAATAATACTATGGGAGTGCCATGAATATTCACAGAAATAAAAACAAGGAGGCCTTCCATAATGCGGGTCATACTACTTCCTAGTATGTCTAGCTAATTTCTGCGAAGAAGAAATTTAGTTCAGCTCTGACCTGATATGTTTCAGCAAAAAATTAGCGAAACATAAAAAAATGAATACTTCCGCATGTGCACAAGAAACTTTTTTGTAAGCTCACGAGTTACAGTTTCTGGCTACATAATTTCTGCCATCTTACAAATAAGAGAACAAGAGCATGCATGCAAGAATTAGCCTAATTGAGATCTATGTAGTCCTTCAATTATGGAAACATTGCTTCTGTTCTTACATTCCAATACATGTTACAACTCAGAGACTGTGAAACATTTATTTGTAATATGAGGAGTTAAAAACTGATTTATTCTGCTTATGACCTGTTACACAGGTCAGGTTTTTTGCTTGGATTGAAGCTCAGTCAGAGCGAAGATTGGCCTGCAGTGTGCGGATGTGCACATACACAGACTGGATTCAAGAGGGCGAGCCAGACCCAGACTTTTAACTCATCCTTTCTATCGCATCAGTGAGTAAATCTCCTGTATACGGTGACTCGCTGGCAGAGTGGTAGGAGTATAAGGAATTTGTTTTGAACTGAATTGGAAACTGTTTGAATTATTATTTTTGGAATGAATCAAACTGAAACTCTCCTTTGAACTGAATAATTGAATTCACATTTGGACTTGAATTTGAGCTTAAGGTTCATACTTTCATTTTCATACTGAATTCTTATGTTTGAATGTGACACAAAATGTTTGTGGTCCACTTTGATTTGGTTGTGTAAATTGAAGGTATTCTCTTACCTGTAAAAGAAAGGAAGAAAGAGTTAACTCAGGAAGAAAAAGATAGAGATTCTAAAATAGGTATAATCCAGGAAAAGACCGGTCTAAGTTAGATTAGTCTAACAAAAATAACTTAGAAGAACTAAAGAGCAAAGGGATAAAAAGAATGAAGTACCCTTTTCACTGATTGTATTTACCTCAGTATTAAGGACCTGCAGGGTATATTTTTTGTATTCAGTAAATTGCTGGCTTTTGTATTTAAAGCAACGGTCTCTGGTGTAATTATTGCTCCCCACTCCTTAGAACCTAGAACCGGTCCAGTGACGCAGTAAGTGGTGTGATACCAGTACTACACATGAATATAATTTAAGGTAATAGAATGAAATATAATGCTAATAATAAACAGAATAGACAAGAAGTTATGCAACCGGAAACTTTAACTGGTGGGCTTGCAAAAACTTTCTCATGTGTAGGCGAAAATCTTCTTTTTTTTTTTTTTTTTTTTTTTTGCAAAGGTCCCTTTAGGGGGTCTGGATATTTTTACCTGTGTCCTATTTTTGATTAGATAATTTTCATGGTGGGCATATCACAGGTGGAGCTGGGGAAGTGGAGGTTTTCAGAGAAACTCTGAACTTGTGCATGCAGCATGAACCCCATGGGAGAACCCCAAACCTTCAAACAAACCAGGAACCAATATCAGAAGTTAGAAGGGAAAAGATAGGCTAATACGCTGAACACGTAAAGTTTTCAGAACAACAATAATGATTCAGTCTGCACAGACTGAGGAAAAACAACACTGAAGAAGGCCCATTAAAATCAGCCAAAACATCTCCACTGTTGCTTAGCTGAAAAGGGGCTTGTGCTTTCCTTTCATCACAAATCAACATGTGACCTTTAGAAAAGAGAGAAGATTTACATTACGCAGCCCATATCGATTCACGTAAGTCTTTTCATTTATTCCCTTTAGCATATTTGATATTAATTGTTAAAGGTCTCACTAGAACTGCCACTACTGGAGCTTATTTGCATGCAAGAAGAGTATGGAATGAAAGGGGAGGTGAGAACATTGCTCTGGATCAAACACACCAATCTGACTGATCTCATGTACTTATGTCATCATGGCTCAGCACAGACTACATCGTGACAGGTTCAATTAAAATCAAAAACCTCTGTGGAACTTCTCACAAGCACAAATATTATTCTCAATGGGCTCTCAATCACAGAAGGTGGTAGAAAAATCATCTCAGCTAATGGTAGATGACATACAACTAAGGCTGGATGATTTTGCTCCAGATGCAAGGTACAGCACTTTTTGTTTCTGCAGCACATCAATTCTACTGTATTCATTATGCACTCCCAACTATTTCTTTGGCCTGAGTCTCAGTTAGTCAGCATGCAATGTTGACTGCTAATCTTTTGCCTTTTGTACCTACTGCAGCATGTAAAAAGATATTGATATTTACAGGTAATGCCTTATAATTTCACGTTTTCAAGTTGTCGGCATCATGTAGTCACTTCAGACCACTGAACTAGATGCTGTGAGATGTGGGTTAAGTGATTGAGTGGGACAAATGCCTCCAAGTCTCACATGACCTCTGTCTCATCTTCAAAAGAGGAACTGCAGTCAGTGAAATTTACACATGTAAAGGAGAGACCTCAAGGGTTTATACACTTGTCTCAGTAATGGGCTAAAAAGTACATCTGACACTCAATCCAGATCTCATACTCTACACTCTTCTATTGCTTTTAGGGATTCCATTGAAAATCACCAGCCATGGCGAAAAAATTGATTCCCACCCGAACCACAGGCCTTTTCTTCTCCTTCAAGCTTGAATCCATCCTGAAACTCTCTGTGGGTATTGAGAGGTGTGACAATAGCATTTCAGCACTGTCATTGGTTGATTCCTTAAAAAGTGGGCGTCATGTACTTATGATCTGTTGAAAGTGATCTTTGTCAAGCACAGATTATGACATGATATGGCTTAACAATCTATATATATATACAGAACAGGCCAAAAACATATTTTATATTCTAGTTTCTTCAAAATAGCCACCCTTTGCTCTGATTACTGCTTTACACACTCTTGGCATTCTCTCGATGAGCTTCAAGAGGTAGTCACCTGAAATGGTTTTCACTTCACAGGTGTGCCTTATCAGGGTTAATTAGTGGAATTTCTTGCTTTATCAATGGGGTTGGGACCATCAGTTGTGTTGTGCAGAAGTCAAGTTACTACACAGCTGACAGCCCTATTGGACAACGGTTAAAATTCATATTATGGCAAGAACCAATCAGCTAACTAAAGAAAAACGAGTGGCCATCATTACTTTAAGAAATGAAGATCAGTCAGTCCAGAAAATTGCAAAAGTCACAAAAACCATCAAGCACTACAACGAAACTGGCACACATGAGGACCGACCCAGGAAAGGAAGACTAAGATGAACCTCTGCTTCTGAAGACAAGTTCATCCAAGTCACTAGCCTCAGAAATCGCAAGTTAACAGCAGCTCAGATAAGAGACCAGATAAAAGCCACACAGAGTTCTAGAAGCAGACCTATCTCTAGAACAACTGTTAAGAAGAGACTGCACGAATCAGGCCTTCATGGTCAAATAGCTGCCAGAAGAGATTTGTTTGGGCCAAGAAACACAAGAAATGAACATTGCACCAGTGGAAGTCATGTATAGCTCCACACTAAAAGAAAGAAAATTCACTTGTTGAGAGTGATTTAGTTTTATGTTTGTGTTATTTTGATGCTTCTATTTTCGTATTGATGTACCCTTTGCCATGTGCGCCATTTCACCACGTGTTGACAAAATTTTAACGTGTTCTGAATAGGTGGAGCTGTATCATCGCTGAATTTGCCGTTTTGTATGACTGCTTTGTGTACGGCTAATGGGTTTTCTTCTGTAATAGTTGGTGCATTTGTCTGTATTTAAAAGGATGTTTCCTACTGGATTGTATCTGTAAAAGCACTTAAGATATTTCATGGTTTTCATTGGTGTCGTCTGGTGCAGTTTTACAAAATGGACAATGTAAGCTGTATGATTTACATATCTCATATGCTGAATTGTATTTCAGTTTTTTTTATTTATTTGAACTGTTTTTTTTTTTCACTTATCAAGCGAAAAGGATCTTAAAAAACACAGAATACAGAAGAAAAATAAGATACGAATAGTCCTCTGTTGGCTCAGCATGTTCAGAAACTCTGCGTGAAATTTTGTGTGGTGCCACTTTCTTAAAATCTGTGAACTGATGAAGGATTTAGCTGTTGTGAATTTTAATTAGACTTAAACAAACATTTCTTACTGCGTCAGTTCAGTTACTTGCTGTTGTTTGAATAAATAAATAAATAAAAATGTACCATTCGTACCATAAGTAAGTGAACCACTAAATGTTCACCTAAAACAGAAGCAGACAAACATTACAGTATTTGGTTTGTGACAAAACTAAAAACATAAAATGCATATACGTATGAACATTATTTTACTACAGCACATAGACAGGAATGGGTAACAAAACAAGCAGCACCCCTTTTTCACTACATGAACAAACATACGTCTGCCTGCAGGCAACAATACTGTAGCAATCCTAAAATAGGATGGATGAACAAGCTGGTGTGACACATCAACAATTATTAGTGTTGTGTTACAGTTTTTCTCAAATGCTAAAACACAAAAGCCAATCCTATAAACCAAATGACCAGTTGTCTAAACACATTTACT
>JAUMHR010000052.1:16315994-16334153 GCA_032361145.1 Enteromius fasciolatus
CCTACCTGTTTGAAGGACTGAAATATCATTTGTCACTGTTTGAAGAAAAGGATTGTTGAGAACAGATTTCTGTTTATTTCTAATAAAATCACAAAGTTTGATTTTTTCCAGTTGTCCTGTTATACCTGAGCGTGACAATTATTAACAATAAATTGTACAAATATCCAAATAAGACTCATAGTACTAATTTTTTGTCAGTAAGAAAGTTCGTAATTATAATTTATTATAAAATTTGGACTTTGGTTAGTAAAAAAAAAATAATAATAATAATAATAAAGTAAACAATAACATTTGTTTATATTTACTTAGCTATACTGCTAAATTGCTAAATAAAAATATACATAAATACTCTACTGACTCAAGAACTCTCCTATTTATTTAATCTTCAAATATAAGCAAAACACCAGAGGATATACATAATGACTTGAATACTGATCATTGAGTCTGGATCGTGTGCCACATCATTAATTGCTAAATAATATAATTAATTAAACTATGCTATTTCTAAAAGCAGATGTGATGTGAAAAATAATTTTATTTAAATTTTGATTATATTCAGAAATAATCAATTATTATCATACAAGGTATTTTAAAAATGTGCATTATACTTTGATATAAGGCATTTTCACTTTAAACTGTTTTCTGGTGAAAATCCTTAATAGTCCATAATTACTCCTGATTCAAGCGAGATGACTTGTTTTATCCTCTGCTGGAAGCAACATATGTTAAAACATTTTAATGATAAACTTGTTTATAGAATACATGCAGCAGTGTTTGGCTTCACAAGGTTATTGGGATTGTTTTTATCAGCTGTTTGGACCTGTTCAAATCTATTTAGATGAAGAAACAAACTCATTTACATCTTAGATGTCCAGGCAAGGTGCATTTTTATTTGGTTTTATTTTTTTTTCTTTCTGTCTTTCCTTTTTTTTTTTTTAGATAAGTGAAAAGATACTGTACACAGATCGTTCAGTGAAATTAGAGATGCCTATTACTGCTCTTCCTCTGTGTGCTGTGGGTCACTCTACCCACCCATACTTCATCTCTGCTTGTTTGTTCCCCTCTGATTTCCCCTCTGATAAAGTAGGCTTGTGTTCATCCAGGCATCAAAGCTCCACATCCAGTTGCGATGGGAGACTCAGCTACTCGACCCAAACCTCCACAGACCTCTCCAAAGCCTAACCGAGATCAGATGACCACTGGAAAACAACTACGACTAGCAAAAACACTCCACATAAGAAATCTCATATGTGGGACAAGCGTGGGTGTCCTTTGAAGTGCAATAAAGACACTAGTCCCTAGAAGATGGTTGCCCTCTAACAAAGAACCGTTTATTTACTAGCTCACAAATCATGTCCCCAGTAGTCAAGTAGAAAGACCAATTAATTTGGGTTTAAAGGGTTTTGTTAATCGACGACTAAGGTGGTACACACATTGTCAATGACATTTAAGATGTAATGTGGAATGAGAGCACCTTAGCTTTTACTAATTAGCACTTCAAAGGAGCTCATGTCAACAGCACTTTATTGCCAGAGGTTTTATTACAGACATGTTTATAATCTCAGGTATATTAAAGTTTGTCTTTCTTGCCATTGCTGCCAAACAAAAAAACTTTAAATAAAATACAAAAAGCTTTTTTTTTTAAGATAGTTGTCATGGCAAAATTTCTTATTATAAAAAAATAAAATCCGCCCATAGTGACAGTTATTACGAGCATGGCCTGTATTGCCAACACAGTCTCACAGCCAATTGCCAAATTTGTGGCTAAACCCCAGTGACAGGTAGGTTTAGCAGCGGGGTTAGGTGTGGGTCATTCGTACAAATTCAAAGACGTAACATACGCACGATTTAGCAAAAATCATATGAATACGTACAACCTCGAATTTGTATGAATTAGCCACCTCGTAAAATATGTATGAAGTGCAGTGAGATTGGGCTGGTATTGCTGCAGTTTAACGAGTAGTCAGCTAAAATTCACCTAAACTAAATTTTTTACATTATTGATATGTTGTTTACTGTAATTTTGTGCAAATTACACTGTCAAAAACATTAATAATCTTTATAAACAATAAATGAAGATAGCACTTCAGCTTCACTGTTTTATGTATCACAAATGAAAAAGATCAACGGATTTTTTTTTTTAAATCAAACATTATATTTCTGACTTCAGACTTAATAATAGAATTAATAAGTTTGAAACTCCACCATCAAGGCAATAATTGAAAAAAAAAAATGCTACAAATCTTCCAGACACTCAGGATCACAGCTGGAGAAATGCAGAAAATAGAGTCTCAGGGTCAGAAAAATATCAGCACCAAATTTACCACATGTTGTTTGGGAGGGTTTTAAGTTAACTCTAAACAAGAAAAAGTTCTCATCCAAAAACAAACTCCAGCATATTCATTTGCTAGATGCTAGTGGAACTTCAAATTGGATTGGTTTCTATATGGTCAGATGTTTTTTAACATCAAACTCTTAAGATGGGTTTGGTGCACACAGGGATAAAAAAAGTACCCCAATGTGCACAATGAAGTGTACTGCTGAATTGTTAATGCTGTGGGCCTATTTTTGGCCAGAAATCTTGGATATCTTGTTCAGATAGACTGCAATATGGAGCTCATCAAATACCAATAGGTAGCAACATCAAGAACAAAACCAAGATTCTGCCAACAAAGTTTTCTGACATGAAACCTCTAGAAAATGAGTGGTGTGAACTGAAGAGGAAAAGTACCAACGTGAACCTGGAAATCTAAAGGGCCTGGAGTGATTCTGGTCTCTCATCTCTTGTCAGGTGTTCTTTAAACTCTTCAGGCATTGTAGGTGAAGACTTAGAGCTGTTTTCTTGGAAAAAAAAGGTTGAAAAAACATTTATTTTATTTGACCCCCGCCCCCCCCCCCCCCCCAGTTTAAATATGAAAGTGTGGGGTTTGTAATTTCTTTATTAAATAAAGATCAAAGGATTCACACACTTCTTTGATCACATTTACCATGAATAATTTTGAGCACAATATATATATTTAAATTGAGTTTTGAGTTGAAGAAATGGATTACACTGGTAAACTGTTGACTGTGCATTTAGGTATCTCTGCAAAAGGCGAAGCTATTTATAGATCTAACACACACCTATTCAAGTGTGACTATACTTTATGGGTGTAAACACTGATCTATATAATGACTGGATTGCTCATTGCATTCTAAACTGCTGACAGCCAGTGAAGCCACCGGAAATGTTCGATCCGCTGACCTAAAATCACCCAATTTGAAGCGAATCAGTCACAAAAGATTATTTTTGTCATGTGTATGCAAATTAATTTTGTATGATCATGTGTATGATCTTTTTGGGCAAGATAAGCGCTATATTTAAATTGTTTAAGTGGGTGTGTCTGCTGGCACTGCCGACACAGGTAACCGATTCAACACGAAATATAGCCTATTTCTTTATATACACATTTATTCAGGGCAAATCCACAAACACAAAAGTATTAGTAACAGAAAGTGATTTGAATATACAGTTAAGAAAACAATAGCCTCTGCTGATCTATGTTGTACTGAAATGAAAAGCTAAATGCATCATCTTGAAATAAAGCTTCATGTTCTTAATGTATGTTGTCAGTATATTCTCTGAATAAATTATGATGTGTAATATTTTTAATGCGTGCAGAGCAATATCTAATTTACTATACTGTCCATATGCAAAATGTTATGTAGCTATGCTAAATTAATTATTAAATTAACCATCGTTTAAATCATTACCTGCTTCAGTGCTATTACCGAAATCATCGTTGAAACATTTGCAGTTAGCATACTGCACGAATAAAAGCAAAGCTATAGCAAAATTATAAACCAACAAACAATTGTAAAATTATATTTAAAAAAAGCATAAAAGGCATTTGATGTTGAGGTGGTGTACATTTTTTACATTTGGTGTTTATCATGTTCATCTGATGTTCACTACTGTAATGAACCTAACTTTTAAATAAGCAGGGGAAATTCCTTTTAAAATAACCATTTACATGCCAAAGTTTTTGCAGTAAAAGAATGTATAGGGATACTTCAGATTTAAAAACGCTGACTTGTTAAGTGATGTTTTCTCATTGAATTCATTCGATTTCCTATTAATTCAATGGAACGTATGGGAACTGTACTAATATGGCGGCACAAAGGCTTCACTTTCATTAGTTGATGAGCAATCCAGGGGCTGGTTGTATAAAAAGTTAAGACTAGTCTTAAAAACTTAGTCAGCTAATTTTTTCTTTAAGTTTTTTTTTTTTTATTCAGTTGCATAAAAATGTAGATTAGGCTAAGCTGAATCCAAAAAAAAAAAAAACAGATTACTGTTGGCTAACCGCTAGTTCAGGGTTCCTCAAATTTTACCCTGAAGGTCCGTTGCGCTGCAGAGTTTGGATCTAACCCTAATCAAACACACCTGAGCATGCTAATCAGTGACTTAAGGATCATTAGAAAACACAGGTAGGTGAGTTTTCTCAGGGTTGGAGCTAAACTCTGCAGTGCATCGGACCTCCAGCGTAATATTCGAGGAACCCTGTGCTAGTTGGTCTTAACATGGAGGCTAAGTTTATGCAACTGACCCCAGGTCTTTATTATAGATGATTGGGTGTAAATATGTTTCCACGTATGATTAAAAATGTTTTTTGTTTTTTTTATAGAAAATGTTGACAGAATGGCAGTCCAAAAAATGGGGCAGATGTAAAGGTGCTGCTCGAGACAAAGAAGAAGAAAAAATACATTGTTTGACTTTTGCACAGAGGTGAGCTTATACGTATGTGCTTTTAATGTGTGTAAAAAAAAAACAATTTACATACTGTGACCTGATCACGATTCATAAAAACTTCAGACTTTTGGTTTTAGAATCTGCAACACAAATGTATTTCATAGCTCTGTATATGTTTAGACATTTCTCATGTATTTATTCACAAATATTTTCACAAATATTTCATGTCAACAAATTCCATTATAAATAAATGTTTTGTGAGCACCAATTTTCATGAGAAAATTCAGTCTTGACATTAGAAGAAATAAATGACATTTTAACGACAACGACAACAGTCATTTTAAATTGCACAATTATTTAAAAATATATAGTTTGCTGTGTTTATACTCAAATAAATACAGTAGTGGTGAGCATAAGAAACTTCATATTATTATATACGCATTAGAAGCATAAAAGGATATTGATCTATAAGAGACTGTGATTGTTTGATCATACCACTGCCTGAGTTTGTTTTTTGTCTGTCCTAACTCAGCACTCCCTTCAAATAGAGTGTATATGATATCAGTGGGGGAGAGGATAGAGGTTATATCCATGCACTGAACTACCCAGTACTGTTTGTTTTCTGAGTCGGATCTGTGTTCATCAGCGGTCAACCCCCACAGAGACAGCTCTGGGTCCCAGGCCACCCTTTCCCCTGCCGCCTTTGCTGTCACCTTTCTGCTTGGCTGCACCCCTTTGGTAAATATACCTCCAGAGTCATGCTCTGCCAATATTTTACACAGCCAGGTAGTACATCAGTGACGATCCTGTCCACTTTATTTGTCTTGCCTCCATCAGTGCAAGGCCCGTGTCCTCAGCGCTGGGCTTCAGAGCAAAGGATACATTGATGTGCTGGACTCCAGACTTCGCAGGGGGCCTTCAGGGCCCAAAGTCTGACTGCTGTCAGTACAGAGCACTATAAAGGCTCTTCTGGGTCTCGACATCAGGCGTGGGTGACAGCAGCCATCTTTTATTCCGCACGTACAGGCCATATACTCTACACTGTACCTCTCCAGCTGAGCGTTATAAACAGCTTTCTCTAAAATGACTAATGAACCATTAAAGTTTATCACCTAAATGCAATAAACCTGTGGGGAACAGTTTTTCCACTTGGTGTGAGCAAGCATGGTTTCTTGCATGGATTCATGCAGCTAATGCATGCCATTTGGAATTTGATGAGGTAAAGTAGGAAGTGTCAATGCTTATCAGTTTGTGTATAATGAAATAATTAAAAGAAATATTAAAAAATGTGACATAAAACAGACCACAGGCTGTCTGAGAAACAGTTTGACGGAGACAGTGTGTTTCTGTGTGATTAGCATCCTGCTATACAGTCTCTCCAAATGTGCACAGGATGAGTTTAACCTTGCCTGAGGTGAAAAAACACATTTTATTCTAAAAAAATGTTTTTTTTTTCTATTTATAATGCGCCCCTGGCATCACAGCTTTGCCAGCCTATACTAAATGTTGCTTAGAAATAGCGTCAGCAACGATAAAACATGGTTGTGAGTGAGACAAAACTTGATGTAAGATTTTGCAGGACTCTCTTATCATTACTGCTATAATCTCTCACAGCATTTAACTTAACGGTTCATTTTAGTTCATTATTGATTTGTTTGTGTAGAAACAAGGTCCAAAGGCTACAGATGATTAAGACTTTTCATACCTTCAGCAAAAATATATTCATCATCTTTAAACTACAGGGTAAAAAAAAAAAAAAAAGATTCATACAACATTATTTTTTTCCTTTTTAAATAAAATATCATTGAACTTATGACATAAACTTGAACAAACTTGCTTTTTTAGAGGACAAACCTGACTGACTAACTCAGGATAAAGTACAGGATCAATAATTGAAAAAAATAAATATATGATGTCCTTTTTTTCTATGCATCAAAGAATCCTAAAAATAAATGTATAACCTTTTCCACATAAGTAAATAAATTAATAACTAAGCACTAAATCAGCATATTCAAATAATTTCTGAAAGATCATGTGACACTGAAGACTTGAATAATGACTGCTAAATATTCAGCCTGCCATCACAGGAATAAATTACATTTTTAATTATGGTAGAAAACACTATTATTTTAAATTGTAATATTTCACAGTACTGTTTTAATATATGATTTGTCAGATAAATGTGCTGAGACTTCCTTCAATAAACTTACCCCAAACGTTTGATCAGTAGTGTACTGTACTGTATTTAAGAACCCACTAAATTCTATTTTTGAGTAAGGTCACACAGTAGAATATATCAAATAAAGTGCTTACAGAGCACTCTTGCTTAATGATCAATAGTTTTTAAAGCTGTTTTTGAAGAAAAGAGCCATTTTAAAACCATCATCAATAAATTCACTCCCTTTTTCTGTATACACCAGCACATTCTACAGCATATTGCAATAAGACGTTCTGTGTAGAGCTGGCCTTGATGGGGCTTTCATATTCATCATCAGTTTGGGATGTACATAATTCAGGAGCCAGCATGCATCATGGGGTATGTAAGAAACACAAATGGATGAATATTACAAGACTTTTGGTGCACACAGAGGTTCCAGCTGAATAAACACAGACTGTGCATCTGGCCCTGTCCCACTTTATGCTTTCTGCCTGGCACTTTTATCGGAAGAAAGAACTTAACGTGACTGCTGTGCTGCCAGACTTGTTAAATGGTTAAAAATAATGTTGTTTCAATCCTGCTTTAATATTCAGGATGTGTTTACATACAGTAGTTGGAGTTTATAAAGCCCCCATGTACGATTCTGAGCAAATGTCATCTGATGTCGCAGTGTAGCCCGTACTTTGTGCAAATAGCATGTTGCTTCTATTTCATTCGGCGGATAAATATCAACAGATATGACTATTTGCATGTGTTGTAAAGTGTTCATCAAGCCTAAAGTAAACATGATTTTGTATAATTTACACTTTGGTGTGAAGAGCACATTGCCATTTACACCAGCCGTTCATTTAGAGGCAAGACAAATTGTGTCATCATTTACTCACCCCCATGTTGTTTTCAATGCTATTTTCCATGCAATTACGAGGAGGCACAAATGCACCATTAAGTTATTATACAGTAAGTGCTCCATAGGATGCCAAGTTCACGAGAGAAGTAATGATATCTGTTTTGTGAATAAATAATTCTTTAGATTCAGATCTTTTAATGATTCAGTTGAACTGGTTTGCAAAACCACCATGAATCAATTATAAATCAGAATTATTTGCGGCTTGACAACTTACTGAATCAATGATTTATTGGCAGCCTTTAAAATTACATTTTGGGATGTTTATAACATTGTATAACCTCAAAAGACTTGAAATATAACTGGAAAGTCATGTAAGACCAATAATTTGATTCCTTTGGGGTGCTTGATCTGTTTTCTTAATGCTGTAAAGCTCTAATGCTTCAGTTCCCATTCATTGTAACTGGAGAGAAAAAGCAATCACAGTCTTTACATTTTCTCCTGCTGTGTATTATAAAAAGTAAATGGGTGAATAAACGAAGAATATTTTGCATTAGTATTACTAGTAGTAGTAGTAGTAGTAGTAGTAGTAGTAGTATCCTGAAAACAATAGTTTCCACAAAATATTAAACAGGACAAATGCGGTTACATTAATAAATGGTACTTGAGTTGCAAATTAGCATATTACAATGATTTCTGAAGGGTAATGTTACACTGTTTGCTAAACCTGTATCTATTTTAACTGAATAAAAAAAAGCAAACAGCAAAGTCTTTTTCTGTTTTTCAAAAATAATGGAAGATACGAGGGTGAGAAAACCAGAAGCATTTTCATTTGGGGGTGAAATATCTCTTTAATGTCCATGCATTTATTCATGTATTGATTTATTTCAAGCTAGATTATTAGCCTCCGTAAAATGTCAGTTTTGAAGCAGAGCTCCCGTGTGATTCACACAAGCAGGATCTTTCTCTAAGGCTGAAGTCTGCTGATAACTGAAGGAGAGGTGAGTCACTGATAGAGGTCACTAACTGCTTCACAAACTGAAATAGTATCAGCCTGCAATGGCAGACTAGATACTTTAACCACTTCAAAGAGAGCGAAGGCATTTCTAAAGATAACGTGGCTTTTAAGAGAAAGATGGCGGAGTGTGACAGAACGACCGAGACAAACGTGACAGACAGAAAGACACAGGTGAGTTTCGATGTAGAGATTGTAGTGCTTGAGAAACACTGCAGACAAGATCTGAACAGAGTGACAGAGAGAGGTTTACAGGACGTTTATAGCACAATATTGTCCTCAGCCCCCCACCACCTGAAGCAATAGGTTCTAATCGTTTTCTCACAGCCCATCTGAGGCAAGCATCTGGATTTACGTGCGGAAACTGCAAGGGTTCGGCTGGAACCCTTCCAGAGTATACCATTACGCTGAGAGACTCTTCCTCCTCTGTGAAAGTGCCATTTATCCTCCAGCAGGGGGGTGGGGTTGGGGGGGTTCAACACCTCTGGCCAGACAAGCACTTTCCAAGGCCTTCAACTTAATCCAGACCGTCTGATAACAGCCGTGAGATCTGCTCTAATGGAAGCCTGAGTCAGCGCTTTCACAACTGCCCTTTTGGCCAACTAAGTGGAACGCAACCTGCCGGTTTAGGATGGTTTGTTCTTAAATAGTTTGTTTCTGCACCAGTATGGATGTTTTGATACAACAGAAAAGTGAGAAAAATAAAGGTCTATGATTTACCTTAGCTGACTCCAAGCTTTTTGATGTTTTTGTTGTATTGTTCACAGAATCCTATCACCCGATGTGTTTTTTCTTGGCCTCTGATAGGGTGTCAAAGAATGCCCTTGCACAAGGCAATTTACAAGGAATGAATTGAAATGCCAGAGTAGCCAATTATTTTGTCAGAAAACACCTTACGATCATTGCATGGAGCTGCCAGGCTCCTGTGGAAAATTGTCAGAAAGCCCTTCCTGAGACAGAGAGGGCCATGGAGAACCAGCGTGGAGCCCAATAAATAAAACTCATTGAGCCCTCTCCGCTCATTACCTTGTCATGCCAAATAAGGAGCTCACTCAGAGAGAGGATACTGGAAGATGTATGGCACAGTAATTAGTTGTTCTCAGCTTGTAAATTATTTATTCCCAAAATACATTTCAAGTACAAGCAAAATTGCACAAGCATTTGAGGAACTTATGTATTATTTAAATCTCGATTCACAAGATACAAGGAGATAATGGTGTTCACTTTTATCGTAAGAGCGAAAGCTTTTTAGGCCAACAACAGATCTATCTGATCTGTCTGTCCATCCATCCATCTATATGCATGTCTGATTTTGTAATGATCAGTATTTTATATTTAAATACAGGCTTGTTTCAAATATTTACCTTTAGAATGATCACTTTAGGTTAATAACACAAAATATCATTCAAAAAGTAAATGTATTATGCTTAAATTATAAAAAAATAAAAAATAAAATAGAAATCCAAAATCCAAGCAACTCTGAGGGAACACTCATGAGCACGTTGTTGGGCAGTTAATGTGTGGCTCAGGATCCTAGTGGACTGGTCATAAGGCTACTTATTTTTTGTGATCTTACTTCAGATTTGAGTGGGTATGTTTGTTAATAACCTTTATGTTTTGTCTCATAATGGTGTTTCACATTGGCACTTTTAATAAGAGCCACAGTTTCTGAATATATGAGACACTGGTTTAGTGCTCCCAGTGGGAAGTATGAACATAAAGGAATCTGTCCATTCCGGATTAAAAGCTCTGTTTTCGCTGTCCACCTTTCTTTATTTGGAGAGCGCCAGTTTTTTCTCTCTTAGTCTTGATCGTCTCTTTTTCTGTCTGTTTCTCTGTTTCTCCGGCTTACTCGTCTATTTCTCTCTTTCTCCGTCTCACTCATTTTTTTCTCTCTTTCTCCGTCTAACTTGTTGGTTTCTCTCTTTCTCCGTCTCACTCATTTATTTCTCTTTTTCTCCGCCTCACTCATCAGTTTCTCTCTTTCTCCGTCTCACTCATTTGTTTCTCTGTTTCTCCGTCTGACTCGTCGTTTTCTCTCTTATTCTACGTCTTTCTCGCCAGTTTCGCAGTTGCCTGTGTCTCTGTTTCATGTATGGCTATCTTTCTTTTCTTTTTTAACATCTCTTTTAATGTGAAACTTGCCGCTTCCACAACCATACAATCATAAATAGAAATAGAAGTGTCCCGACAGTTTTTTTTTAGATCATAACCTTAACGTTGACGTTTTGGCTGTAGGTCCGGGTCACTGATCTATAATAGATTGATCAGTGGTCCGGGTCCGTATGGGATGGCTTCTCGGTCCGGACCCAGACCGCGGTCCACCTGTTAGTGAAGGCTGGTATAGAGTTTTAATTCCAGCGATGTATTGGTTATTGGACATAACAAGAAAACAATTACTGGTATCGGCTAGCCATGCATCCCTATTCTCAACATTTTTAAAAACTCAATCTGAAGGTCAATAAATGGATAATTTTTTTGGTTTAGCTGTGTCAGCTTTACAGCAAATATCTGAAAGAAATTGTTATAAGAAAAGATTGCAACTGATTTGTTTTCCGCTGAAGATGATAAAGAGATAAATTCCTGCCTCACTCAGAACAGGATGGATAATGTTTACATAGCCACTTTGTTTCCACAATGAATTTATCGGCAACTTTCAGCATCTAATAAAATATTCATGTGTCCTCCTTTTGCTATTACAGATGACTTTACGGGCACAAGACTTTTTATAGTTGGAAAACTTTTTCTTTCACCGTGATTGAAGAGCGTCAGGAAGCGTGAGATACAGCCATCACGTCCTTGTGCACAAAGTGCGTGAGGAGACAACCTGATGGCACAGGCATCCAAATTGTCAGTGTGTTTTGTCACAAAGCGAAAAGCAATTAAATATTTAATGAAAAAGGGGCCACATATTTCCATCCACCTGGGAATTGCTTCTATTTTCTGATATATTTGTGAGAACTAAGTGCTGCTTCTCAAAATCATGTCCCTTTACCCAGCTACAGATGGGCAATCCAATGCAGAAGCCATCGAAGCCTGTGAATACGCAACATTACATGACCTTCTAAGCCTGGTTTGTCATTTTTATCCACAGCAGAATTAACTAAGTGACATAAAATAACATGCATTATTTAACTAGATGCTTTAGCTTTAATGGAACAAAGTGCAATGGCTTCTGTTTTTGCTCATCTTCTTCAGCAGATAGTTACACCAACAAGTGCTACATCGAGGTGCGTCAATGGTAAAAGCGGTCCTTTCCTCTTTGTACAGTATCAGCACATTCTGAAGTCCATTAAAGGATCATCTTCATGAACCCATTCAGCTACCAACTTTTTTTTGCATCGCTTTACTCATGCTCTGCATTAAGTGATGTTGTTCGACAAGTTTCAGGAAGAGCGCCGGCGCATGATTCACCGCGGCTAGCACCGCATTAATCAATTAATCTATTTTCTACTCCGTCCAGTCACAAGCCTCCTCCTTAAATAAGCTCACTTCCTTCCCTTCCCTATCTCATTTTGCATTCCCTCCTCCGCCCCATCTCCTGCCTAGTTTCGCACCTCCCTGCTCCAGGGGTTCGAGCAGGACACCGAGCTCAGCCCTCATTAGGGTTCAAACTAGGGCTCGGAGTCCGACGATCTCCCGGCTCGTCGACAGCACGCCAAACACGCTAAGTTTATCATCATAAGAAAGCGCGAACTCGTGAAATGGTGCCATAAGGTATTTAAAAAGATATGCAAGTGTATTTCTTCCTGCTGATAGGATTTTTTATTGTGCAATTAAAAAACAACAACTCAGAATTGCATAATTGTAAGATACAAAACTCACAATTTTGAGAAGAAAAGAAAAAATTGTAAGCTTGCAAAAAAATCTCAATTGTGTGATAAAAAAAAAATTGTTGGACCTTTTCTCACAGAATTGTGAAGAATGAGTTTATATTTTGCAGTTATTTTTTTTCTTTCTTCAGAATTCTGAGATTCTTTTCACAATTCAGACTTTTTTGTGTTCTCACAAAATTGTGAGAAAAAGGTATAAAATAAAAATAGGAAGTGAGCTATAATCTCATAATTATGAGATATAAATACACTGTGGGAAAAAAAAAAGTCACTTTTTTTATTTTTTATTTTAATGGAAACATGACTCCATGACTCCATTATGAAGCACCTGGAAAACTCATTGGTCAAAAACATGATGATCAAAATCCCTGAATACATTGTGTCAGCTTGCATCACTATTTATATTTGTCCACTGTCTATCAGACATTGTGTTGTTTTGATAACAACGTTGACATTGACAGTCCAGTATAAACAATGAAATATCTGCAGTACTCTATGCTATGATAGTAAACGCATCCTACCATGATATTATAGTGTGTTACTGACAGACACATTTTGCAGTCAGACAATCTGAGATTTGTTTATTCCATTATTTCAAGCCAGAGAGATGATACTGTTTTCCACAATGTCAGTCTACGCCTTACACACGGCTGTTTGATGTTGTCTGACCTGCAGCGTTGAGAGAGAGAGAGCAGAGCCATGATGGAGGAGCATTTTATAGCTCACATAAAGACTGGGCTCTTTTGCAATACTAAACAAGCTGGTGGAGCACACACTCATTCAAATCATCTCATTTAAACACTACTGTCACCTTGTCTTACCCTTCTCATCAGAATCACACAGTCTTAATAATACATTTGCTGTGTCTTCCAAGAAGAGGAGTTGCATTGTGATGATGGTTACTGCTATTTAACCTTGATAGTTAACAGAGGCTGATTTTGAAGGTTAATAGTTCATTTGTGCAGGAGATAATGAGCAAACTTACCCACTGAGCCCAAGCATCTCAACGGTGACTCAGCTCATTATACATACATGCTGTGTATTTGCATCTGTGTGCGCTAACAAGGTCAAAGTGGATTTTTTGTAGAATGAGCTTCATTAAATATTTTAGGGTTAAAACTACACCGAAGAAATTAAGACAAACTCATGTTTTGAAATTAAGATGTCAATCTTCCTGCGTGTAAACAACATGGAAATTCCAGTTCAAGCCAGCATCTGCAATCATTCACTTTGTTCAAAGACGTTTATACTCCTTCATATTTAACAACTACTGTTTCTCTTTTATGTCTTAACGAACAATTATAAAAAATGAATTTCTCAGGAAAAAAATCACACACGCAAAAACTAATTCTTCCAGACTTAAAACGGATATAGGAGAAAAGTACGAGTAAAAGCTCAAAGAATATTTCATATGGCGATATACATTTTCACATCAAGCATTCTGAATAAAATCAAATTAATCTCTGTCTTTGCGATAATGAAGTATGTCGAGTCTTGTATGAAATGAAATCTCATTATGTCAGTTTTAACCTCATGAAATCTGTTCATTCATCACACATGCATTTTAATAAAGTAAAATCACAAGCAATAACTAATCTCGACACTTCCTATCAATGATTCCCTAGCCCTCATATGAAACGCCTGCCAACACCATCAGTCAATTTAGGGTAATCTAATCTGTTTCTGTCAGCAAAAATAAAAACATTCCTGATTCATTGTGATAATGATTAATGTATGTCCACTAAGACAGGCACATGCTGACATGCTTGCACACACTGTATATTTACACACACACAGTCACCTGAACATCACACATGATCAGTGATCAACAACTATAACGTGAAAGCATGTGTTTTCACTGAAATACAGAGAATAAAAGAACACGTATTACTGTATATGTATTTTTATTTTCATTTACACACTATACAAATATTTGTAATACAGGACAAAAATACTTGTTACTGTCATGTTGGTGTTTGGTAATGTTCTTTTATTTTCAAGTTCTATCTGTTATTCTATTGTAATTTCCATGTTAACTTTATCATAAACATTGGAAATCTGTAGTTGGTTTAAGATCACGTTATGCCATGCTGATATAAAGTATTGTCACATTTATGTTTTTTGGAAGCAGAAAACTATGAATGACTGAATGATTCATGATGCGAAACAGTAATAGGATGTTCACTGAAACCACATCTAATGCTGTATATTTTATATGAACAGTTTGGTTTCTTTTGTTTATTATCAGTTAGTGCACACTGTACGATTTTGGCAAAGACTTGGTCATTGAACACTGAAAAATTCCTCCGAATCTATGACAAAATCTGTAGTCTTTGACTGCTAGTTTGACATCTTAACCGACAACCCAACTATGTCAAACTTTACCTTTGATCAGGGCCGTGACCACCACTAACATTCAGGGGGACAAGACTCCTTCTCAGATGACCGTGAAATCAAGAACCATTAGGTGCACAAAAACTCATGACACAATTAGTGGGACAACAACAAACCACTAATTGGTCCACACACATTGTCTTCACTGTTTTCCTTTTCTTCTCTCTCTCTTCAAAGCAAGCTATGATCAACATTAACACCACAGATTTTTCTTTGTTTGTTTTCTAGCCACTGTTTCAGTTCCATGTGCAGCTCACAATCTCTGAACATGTCACGGATATATACAATGTAAAACTCTGTATGAGTCTTCTAGCTTATGCCTTTTTTTATCAAGTCTTGACTGTCGTAAAGTCTGACATTAATGACATCTGAGATCCCACAGTGTGACATGGATTTAGCTGGGATTATGTTTTTCTGACAAGAAACAAACTTAAAAGACTGCTAAAAATTGCAGTTTACATCCAATTGAGCAACCTATTTAGCCAATGTCCTGTTGTATGCTCGCGTAACAGGCAGGGGGAAAAACTCAATTATGCCCTACAACATGTTGATTCGCTATATCAGAAATTGGCTAATACATTTCTTGTCTAGACACATTCGCTCCTATTCTCGTCTTGATTGTCGTAAAATCTGACATTAATGACATCTGAGATCCCACAGTGTGACATGGCTTTAGCTGGGATTATGTTTGTCTGATAAGAAACAAACTTAAAAGACTACTAAAACACAGTTTACATCCAGCTTTATGGTGTTTTGTGTTACATTTTATGTTACAGAGTTAATGTGTATTACATTATTTTAGTGTTAAATGTGTTGCAATGATTTGTTTTGTCTGCGTTCTGTTGCGTATGACCCTGTGTACCATGTACTCTTAAGTACTGGCCATGTTTATGAACAAGAAGCTTACGAAAAACTGATTCAACGTGTGGCTTTTTATTGTGAGTAAAAGCTTATTCTGATGTCTGTAGTAGACTAGTATAGTAACATTATATCACTTAATGAAATACTGTTATAAGCTTTAAATACACAGGCATCCCATAAGAACAGAAACATTGTTAACAGTATTTTAAGGTGATTTTTATTTTTTTTTTTTGCAATCACACCAGCTTTTTAAACCGTGATTCTTATAATCCTAATTAGTTGATATTTAGTAGGGAGCAGTTATCTTTTTTAAAGTCACTAAACATTGTTTGTTTGTAAAGTTTCCGATATCGGGACAGGCGGTGATATAAAGTAGAGAAAGTCATTTTTATTCCACACACTCTTCAGCAAAGCTAATCACCTCAGCGGCTAGTCCCTTCACCTCGACTCTATCGTGCACAATCAAGACTTCCAGGTGCGGACTGATAACTTTTGTGAGAAAGATGGAGTGTAGTAGCTCATTCCAATTATCACTTAATTTCTCTTCCATTCTCCTCGTTGTCAGATTTTGACTCATGCCTCTATTAGTTGTGTGAATTATATCAGGCTTTTTTCTTCCATCCAGTGCATTTGTGTGTGTGGGTGCACTTGTGTTTGATTTTTTTCTAATCTAATTTAAGCAGGAAGGTTGTAAGTTAAACTTCTGTTCAGAATGTATGTGCAATTCTTCTTACTGCTGCTCGTTTATTTCCTCATGGTTTTATTTGAGAAAGGTGTGCTAAACAGATGCTATAAAAAATGTATACTAATTGTTGCATCCGAGTACGTTGATTGGCTTGGTGAGTAAAGATCATATGTGGATATCACCCAATGTGGCATTTAATTATTCTATTTCACCCCCAGATGATCTTGTGTCTTTGTAACCTTTTGATTATGTGTCCATCTGACTGTGTAGCAAATGCCAAGGTCACTGTTGATACTGTCAAGACATAGACGATATTGAGATATGCAAATGAAAAAGCATTTGTAATAAACCTCTATCTTGCAAGGAAATGTGTGAATGGTGAAAAGAAACATTAAAACAAGCATAAAGAGCAATATACATCAAACACGTCTAAGGTAATGAGACTATAAAGCCACCTCAATGGAGAATGGTTTTGATATTTGGCGGTAAATTAGGAGGAAATGCTGAAAAAAATAAAACGCATCCCTTTTGCAGCCACACAAAGTGCACATTCTATTTCCTGTCATTTTGTAATTGGTTAAGGGCATGGTGGGATATTGAGCAGCTTTAAATGCCTTCATTTATTTGGCTGATTTCTAGCACTCCAGAGCCATGGAGCTCCGTGAGCAGCCAAAAAAATCCATTGGAAATTCTCCCATGTGACAGAACAACAAATGTGCTTTGCTTTTGGGTAATTGCCTCTTTATTGATAAATGAACAAGTGTGATCATGGCAACCTCTCTAACCATTCGCACATTAAATATTAAAACTTTTTACTGAGGTCATTTCTGCAACCAGGAATGTCAACTCTGCTGAAAACAGAAGATACTGAAGCCGTGTCAATGCTTCATTTTCTAATGGTGCTCTTCCTCAAGAAATCATCTCTGACGCATTCCTTAACTGATTTACATTTTCCTCAAATTACATTTTTCCAAAAAAATAAATAAATGTCATATTTGCATGCGCTCTCTATTGGGGGCGGTGGAGGAAAATGCAAGCTGGGTGTTATCTACATTTTAAGGAGAAACACTCTTTATTAGAAGACACCACATTTGGACCTTATAACAAGTGCAGAGGACACGGAAAATACTTAAAGAAGCACAATTGCTAAATGTCACACTGCTGACAATCAGTCGCCACAGGGTCTGTTTACAAAGTGCAAGCTTAAGTCACCTTCAGCTGACATGTTGCTGGCCATGTTAACTTGTGTTGACACATTCGAATGTTCATGAGTTACCTCATAACAGTGTTATGTTATCTGCGGTGCAGGAGGATGTTGTGTAATAATCCATCACGATTTCTGCACATAATTTAGTGCAGGTTTAGTTTCACTGTCAGAGCACATCTCCAAATGGCTTAAATTAAGGGCTGCCATTTGGCATAATGCTGTCAAGTTTTTGTCCCACTTTTCTTGTATTATTATTACCTGTGTAGCCTCCTTTGGGGATTTGTGCACTACAAGTGAAAAACTTTAATTGAGGGTTATTTTATGTATTAGCTTCTATTCCCTAGAGACAAAAATACTTCAAAAAATGTCACATGAAAAAAAAGGGTGTGCAATGACAGACTCCTGGGCTATAGATCACTCTGACACATCC
>JAUMHR010000052.1:16340026-16365554 GCA_032361145.1 Enteromius fasciolatus
AAAAAAATCAGTGTGACCAGCAAGAAAAAATCACTGAAAAATCCCCACCACTAACACACGGATTTGTAATATAAAATAAAAACAAATAAATTACATCGTACAATATACATACAATATAACACTTGTACATAAGCAATGTATTAACCCTTTCAGTGGTGAGTTTAAAATATTCCAGAGGTCCCCCCCAATTAGATTAGCCCTTAAAGTTAATTTTCACAAACTTGCTTACCATGTAATGAACAATCTGATATTCTGATTCACAGATATGTGTAAATGAGTGTGTTTTGTCGATTAAACACCTTTATAAATGATCTTGTTTGTGATCTGTAACGAGATGGGCGCCGACATGTTTGTACGCGCTGCAGTTCAGAGAGTCCCGTCATGCGGATTTACAGCACGAAAATTCATCAGTTTCTCATGAAATACATGATAGTAAGTGGCTGGAGAACTACGTGAAGAATAGAGTGAACTTTATAGATACTTACACTTGTATCTGTTATGAATAAAACACATTGGCAAATTAAATTTGAATGGATTGATATTGTTGCTTACATAGATATCTGTGTGTATTTTACAAGCTCTAAATGTATTGTTTCACTAGTGCTTATGTGTATTTAAGTGTCGAAACATAAAATTTGCATTATGTGGTTAAGAACACTGCATTGTGATAATATGACAAGCACAGTGCATGTCTCTGTCTGGCTCAGTGCTACCAAACGTGCGACAGACCATTTTGAATTTGGCAGTTATGCGATGTCACCGAACGTTCTAAATCCCATATGTGGAACCCTTCTGCTCAACAGGTTAATTTATTTTATTATTTTTAATTAATTATTGTATTTGTTAAACACATTACAATTGCATTGTATAATTTGCATTGTAACTGAAAGGCACTGAAAGTGAAATATAATCAGAATCAAATTAAGAGCTAATTAAGAAAGTTAGCAAATTAGGAGTTCAAGATATGTGTGTCGATATACAGCCCTATATAGCAGCACCAAACTAAGGGCCCCTTAACACATCGCTCTCACTCCCCAAACTCCCATCTTACCTCAGTCCAACTTCAATTTACTTTCTCATTCATTCTCCTCCAGACTCCAAATAAGAAAGTTGGTGAGTTCAGAAGATCGCCCTCAGGGTTCTGTTATTTTGGTGCCAAGTACCCTTTCTCCCTCTCTGCATTCGCAGCCTTGCTTGGAATTCCATTTACCAGCTATATATTAAACTTACGAGTTTCACCACATAGAGGGATTTTCTTCACAGGCCCGTGTTGGCCACTCAAATCAAACTGTGTCACCAATTATTAGGCCTAAGCAGAGAGGCCCAAACACAGCAATTCAACTGAGAATTTACAAAGGGACCTGTCAGTGCCAGAGGATGGGAGGATGTCAAAGAGAAATGCACAATGACTAATTGGGACATGTCTCCTATCCCATATGGATCCCACTGCAGTGAACAGTTGGGCTGGCAACTGAGGCAACCGTGTGCTGTTTGAGATACAATGTTAGTTCAAACAGGAGCTCCCTCACTGAATAGTGTCACACACGATGTGACTATTTAGACTTAGAACTTCCTTTAACAAGAATCCAGATGTTACCGCATGCTGGCCAGCAGAGAAGCTCAGATGGGATGCTAGCGTGACTTGAAGACCATTACAAATCTTTTTAACCTGACTCATTAGTATTAATTAGGCACATTCATGAATATTAAGTATGTAGGTTGCATTTACCCGATAGTCCTAAATTATTTGATTAAAGTCATAGGGGGAGCACTAGCCATTTTAAGAAGTTGTTACCAGATGTAATGCATGCACATAGAAAAAATCCAGCAAAGCAAAACAAAAATGTAGCCTGATGATTATTTAAAAAAAGTGGGGTGGACTGCTAACCTTCTGCTCTACAGTAGTCAACATTTGAAGTGGATCAAAACCTGTCATCAATGTTGTACTAAAACCTAAAACCAAAATGCGTTGTTGTATTAGGATAATTTGATCAACTGTTTTTGATCCACTTCAAATGCTGACTACTGTATACCCATCAGAGGAAAAACAGGTAGACTTGTTACTGCATTTGAAGCTACAATCTGAGAACTGGGTCAGTGGAGTTTGGATTTAGGGTTCACTGAAGTCAAACTCAATTCCAAAAACATTGATTTCGCCACCTTAAGTATACAGCACTTATTGTCGACTCGTCCAGTTCATGTAGCCTTTGCCCCGTTCCCTTCGGCTATGTCTGGGTCGGTCAGTGCAAATCAGAACAATCATAAAAAGGCTTTGTACATTTGTAACACTTCAGATCACTAAACCACCTACAACTCTACAAATGTTGTTAGATAGAATACCTTGCAGGGCATGCACTGCGAAATTTCTTCTATAAGCTTTACAAAACATTGCCTTTTGATATATGTTGCAATGTAAACAATTTTATTTTTTACCTTTTTACAACTAAAGATGATCTTTATTTTTTTTTTACATTTTAATTTATTATATAATTTGTGTCAGATGCAGATTCCTAAACAAGATTTGCCCATCTGTACAGAAAAGACATAAGCCGTCTGTTTTCCAAAATTAGGCATAATTATTGGAATAATTTGAATTCATAATAATCCTTCTGCCATATTTTAGTCAAATAGCACATATGAACCAAGACTAATGCATGGATCTTTTCAAAAGTAAGAAAAACATTGTCATTCATTTGTAATGCATTTCAGTATTTATTTTTTATTTTTTTCAAAAGAGCAATTTTTGTTTGAATTTGTTTACTTGAGAAATCACATTTGCCCTTCTTTGCCAACAGCCCTCTGCTAATATTCAATTGCCATTAGTAATTGAGGTGCCTCATCCCCATATCTGCTCACCTCAGACATTTTACAGAAAAAGCAAAATGCCTTTGCTTTTTCTAGCTACAGATATGCCTTCTAACTGGCTTATATGTGCTGTAATTCATAATATTCAGTCAGAAATAGCAGCTTTTGTGGTTGAAGCCATACTGGGAGAAAAGCAAATTTAATGTCACCACATGCCATGCTCCATAGTGTGATAAATGCACATGAAACACCTGTAATTTGTTTACACAGATCAGAGTGTCAAAGGCACAGTCAGATCTCAACCACCCTCAATGAGCTGTCAATAAGAACTTGTACCTAATGATATCATATGTAACCAGCATTACAAAATGTCTACAGCTGTCGATAGGCTAATTTTGGTTAGAGGCTAAAATAAATCGATAAAGCAAATCATTTATACCTACTAAAATACCAAAGCAAGACACTTTATCCTTAAAACCATGTAGTCTGGGTTATGAAAAACCACATAAAAGTAGTAGCAGTAAATTCTGACAGCAAATCTGTACTATATTTCCAGTCATTTTAAAACACTTGATTTATTTTTTATCATTCTACTATAACTATAAATGTATGTGCTTATTGTGTTAGGGTTGGGGTAAAGTGATATTGCACACATCATGCGTAGTTGCTTATGAATGCAATTTTACATTTACACCTATTGTATGAATTACCAAAATAAATTTTGCTATCCCCCTCAAGGATTTTTATTACCATAAAAATTTCTCTCTCTGTAATTAATGTTGAGATCACAGAATATTCAGAATATTCAAATATGTATATCAAGATATATCAAAATAAAGACTTCTGTTAGAGGGATATTATTATTACAATTATTATGAGGCTGTCACATGAAAACTGAAAAGCTGGAGTGTACAATCTCTAAACAAAGTCATTACTTGGGCAAGTATATCTCAGTAACATTAAGTGGAAAAAATGCTGAAATGATTTTCTCATGATTTCAGAAGCATCTTAGTCTTAAACAGAAAATTACAGTACCTGATTTTGATGCAGTAGGCAAAATGCAAGACAGATTTAGGGATCTGGCAATTAAATATTTAAAGCTTAACTCAGCAAGAGTCCAGCCAGAACTGAACTGAGGTTACTGAGTTTACATTCAAAATATAATTGAGTGAAATTTTACACATTCACAGAGGGTGGAAAATGAATGCGTTCGGGAGCGCCTATCTCGGGAGATCACCATCCATTTGCGCTTCAGATATGAAAGGAAAAACCAAAGGCCTAAATCTCCTGGCTCCATACCCGTCCCCTTGTAGTGTCGAGGAAAGCTTTTCACAGATACAGCAAATCATTCGTCGAGTCATCTAAGTCAAAGGATACGAAACGTAAACAAACTGAAACCGCAAACTTGACTGTGGTTTATGCAGATCTCAAAAGTAAGCAGCTTGCTCCAATTAGAAAATACATTCCTTGAACTTAAATGTGATGGGGGATTTCACTAGTTGTGTTGAGTGCAAATCTGTAAAACACTTTAGACTAGATAAGACTAAATGTGGTTTTGCTGGAAAACTCTCCATCATACTCATGTCTGGAGTTTTTTTTTCTCTCTCTCTCTTTACGAAAACAGAGGAAAACAAAAACATTCTATGCTCCACCGAGATTCTGAAGTCTGCATCCAATAGACACTATTATTTTGATTGGCAGTGAATTGACGGAACTGGTATGTCACATGACAATGACAACGTGATAAATATAGTATGAGCCATTGCATAACGTTATTATTATTATTCAATGGCTTTGGTTTTGATTACATTCATGTTACACACATTCATACACATATTCAAAAGGAGTACCTACACAAAGAATGTGCAGCCATCATTTTTATAAGAGAGTCACTGAATAATTTACTCAACTGCTTGGTTGAAGTCTTATACATTTAAAAAATTAAACAAGTGACTTTCCGTCTGTTGAATGAATCACTCAACCTATTCAAAAACACTAATTAATTGAACAATCCTGAGAAAAAACAAGTAGCTGACAAAATCGTGTCAATTTACTTTATTGTACATAGAGCAATTCTCAAGCATGCTTTTCTATATACAGTACAGTCAATTTTTACTTTATTCGTGCTATTCAAATGGGACTATTAACTATACCGCACAACTTGTTCTGGAGAAAGCTAAGCTTTAAGGTCAGTTGTAGTGACATTTCCGCCACTGTGCTGTTGTGAGATGGTTTGCCATGCATTATACATTTTAATTATTTATGGCCTATAAAATCATACCGATTCTAAGGTCTGTAGAGTGCTGTAACCTTCCAATCCACTGAGGACGGACAGCATGGGGCTGTTTTAATGCTGCTCCAGCCAAATCCCTGCCATCATCTGCTGATGCAGGTTACCTAATGCAGTTTGAGTGTTGAGCTTGTAGGGGTCAGCATTCAGAGCTGATACATGCTCAGGTCAGGTTTTAGACCTCAGATGACATCTATGATGAACTTCCTCTAGTCCTCAGTAACAAGGGCAAAGTGGACACTGTGAAATCCTCAAGCTCTTGTGTGGCTTTATAGGGCATGTGGTTTATTTTGAGTGCAGGTCTAAATGGGCTCTGTATGCGGACTATGTATTTGTTGGTGATATCTTAGCAACATCTAATACATTTTACATATATGCAAATGCATGTTGGCCATATGTTTGAGTTTCCTTTGGTTTACTTCGCAATTAAATATTAAAATATCTACAATTAAATATCCTTTTTTTTTCAGTTTGAGAGTCTCTCCTGGTAATTTACTGTATGCTACATTGTTTTTTAAGTACAAATCGATACTATGCATCTTTGTACTGCATGCATGTTTTGACGAAGATGCTGTTTAATAAAACAAGATCTTGAAATGAGACATAATGTATATAAAAATTGATTTTTGCAAAATAAATGTTGCTTGACAGCCAGATAAACACATGAATATTGTATATGCACCACCACTGAGAGATGGAATAAGTTTATCATAAATGCAATTTTAAAGTTTGGAAGTGCATTTCACCCAAAGAATCCCTTGAGTCTGATGTTCATCTGTTTGAAATATTTGTAAAATATTTAAAATGTAAAATATTGTGTTTGAAAACCAGTTACTTGAATCAAATGAGTTGCCACAAGCTCTAATTATGCTGCACACTGAGCAGCATCAACATATTAAATTAATTACTGTTAACCTTGCCTTAAAATCAGTGAAGTTCTCTTTTAATTTGTTCATTTTCAAGCTTATTATTGAATATTAGTTTATACACAGAGGGATGATGAAAATTAACTGTCCTTGCTTGTGTTTTGGTCCATTTCACACCGACACTTAACACAACAGCTTATAAAGACCATTTACGTGCTTAAATAAGTGTTACGCTTTACAGGTTGCATATACTGTATGCTTTACAGCCACTACACCAGTGTTAAACAAATACAATGGTATAACACAGAAATGCTAGAATAATAAGTGAGATATTTTAGAAAAAGATTCATGGCGGTTGTGATCTTTGAAAAGACATTACATTGCACACCAGGTGTTTTTTGTTTTTCTCACAACTGAATATATCTGTGTTTGAAAGGAAAACATTTGGCCCAGCCTGGGGCATGTGGTGAGACATTAACAACACCTCAAAGTGACCTCTCCTCTTAACGCTGACTTCAGTTTGGAGGGCAGCGCAGTTTGAGGCCAGCACACTAATAGAATCAGATCCGAAGTATGAAAAAGTATTTCACCCACCCACATAGTTCGAAACAAAACAAGGTTAAGCAGAAAAAGTAAAGTTGAACTATAAAGTTCTCTGAACTGGAGAGACAGATGACAGCAATGATCTATCTATGAAACAGTCAGTAACTCACTGGAAGACAGCAGGATGGATAGCCATAATATCAAATAGATAAAAGCTTAGCAATTACATTTCTTTATGCATTATAATAACTAAAACGTAGCAACCTATTAATAAGCAGTCACACTAAGAGGCGCTAACCCATAATTCTGCTCTCTTTTTATACTCTTTTTTTTTAAACCTGATAGCAAGTTGGAGGAAAAGATAAAGCTTATGTCAGACAAAAGTTCTTTCCTCTCTGTCTCATTTGTCTGGATTCTTACTAGATTTCTGCCATTATAGACTCTCTAGTATCTAAGCAACTTGTTAATGTTCGTTTAGGAAAAAATCAGATTTTTAACGGCGTATTCGTCTTTACAGATGCAAACAAAATTACACTTCTAGTCTAATTCTTCACAGAATTTACTGCAATAAGCTTTGTAATTGTTCGGGAAAGGGTAATGCTTGCTTTTATGTACTGTAATGCTGTCAATTTGCACTAGAATGCTAACAAGCCTCAAGCCTCATAGTTAGTGTGCAATAAAGCACAGTTAGACCTCCTTATTGCAAAGGACTTAATGCTGTATGTAAGAAAGCACATGTAAATCTTTTTGGTGGCCTGCTGGGTTACAGAGATGATGAAGACTTGTAATGTTTAACTGCTTCGAGAGCAGACTGTAAACCAGGCAGAGTGGTGCGACAGAGGTGTGTGAAAGCACTATGACTCTCCTCCGCTATGTGGGAACCATTTATTTCTAGACACTCCACCTGCACTATCTAATCAATCAACTCTTTCCATCTAACAGCTTAACCACCAGTGCCTTCTTTGTCTTCTTACTCTTGAAATAACAGTAAAGTACTCTAAAGAGCTGTAAAATGCGGATGCTATTTCCACACTAAATGAAGAAACACTTCCTTGCCCTTTACCATTTAGACAGACCACATAAACAGATGCTGTTTAGATCTTTAAAAACACCTAGGATAAACTATAAGATAAATACCTGAACATGATGCATATTCCTTCTGGTTCACACTGACAGAACATATAGAGAATATCAATTTAATTTGGTTGTGGATCATTTTGCATTGCATTTAGAATGTGTTTTACATTCTAACTATACAAATATCTTTTGTTCTTATCATTGAAATTCAATAAATTCACATTCCAAATAAATTCCGAATAAATTAAATAAAATCACATTCCGATTTCTTTGGTCAAGGCCCGCCCATAAATCGGTTTGACTGACATGTCAAACAACCAATCAGAGTTCCTTTCGTTCAGCGTCACGTTTCGGGGTGTGGAAATGTCCCCACAACAACAGAATGGCTGCAAACGCGGCTGATATCCACTTCTCAGTTAGGTACTTCACTTGATCTTCCATAATAGATAGGAGGGGATGCACAACTAGTAAAATTGGATCTGCTGGGAACCTTGCATACTTTTGAGAATCTAACAATTTAAATGAAAATAAATGCAACACTCGCATCCCCTGGAAATCCGATAAAATTCAACCAATCATTTGACAACTTCAACATTCCTGAAGGGCAAAATGTTCACGAAAACAGAATACAGTCCAAAGTCAAAATCCAAGAGGCAAGAAGCAGCAAATGAAACAAGACATTGAAAACAAGGCAAGACTATGGCAATGGTAAACAGGGCAAAACAATGAACATGAACTAGAGAAAACGCTTGGTAGAGTCCGCAACAGCAAAACAATACTTCACAAATTCATAGGGCATAGGGAGCTGAGACAGTCCGTGCATAGGTGAGAGCTCCCTCTCCTGACTCGGCGTTACAACTGCATCATTTAAAGTTCCGAGTTATACTTTACAGTATATTTTAGATTTCTGACTTTATAGCTCACAACTGTGTAATACAAAATATTAATTCTGACTTTTTTCTTTAAAATTGTAAACATATATATGAACTCAGATATAAACTCAATTTCAAGTTATAAAGTCACAATTCTGTGAGATAAAAAGTCAGAATTGTGAGAAGTTGTAAAAATCTTTTTTTTTTTTTGTACATTTCACGAGTTCGAGCTTGACAGCATGAAATAAGCGAAGCTTGTTTGGCATGTTTCTAAGGGAGGAGACTCAGGATTAGGAGGGCTCCCTCAGGAGAGGGAGAAGGCGGACAGCCGGTTTTAGAACCTGGAAAAGGAGAAATGCTGCTGGACCTGGAAAAGGAGAAATGGTGGGGGTGGTCAACTCGAGGAGTGGGGGCCATTTGTGAGAGAATTTGGGCCGTTGATGGGGACTGAGGCCGAAGCTCTGAGGCTGAACCCAGTGCTCTGGGAGGCTGAGACCGATGTGCTGGGGGGCAGAAGCTAGTGCTCTATGGAGCTGAAGTCGACACTCGGAGGGCTGGGGCCAAACACTCTTTGAGGGAGTTGGATGGAAGTGAAAAAAGAGACTGAGGGGTAGACTAATGGTGGCGGCAAGGACGAGAGGATATTTTGGACTGAAGAATAGGATGCTATGCTGGTTGAGGGAAGTGTTTGGGGTAGAGGGGGTGTGTTTTCTGACGGATTGGGTGGGGCTGGGGAGGCCAGAATTTGAAGGGTGTTCTTAATTGTGTTCTTGTCTGAGTGGATATAGCTCTTAAATGTGTTACATTGCCAGCGCCTGAGGGTTTGGATTTGGAGCTGAGATAAACCTTTTTCCACTGCAGAAGTTGCTGATTCTAAAGGAGTGGGATTAGAAGTTTTCCGTGGGGATGCCTGCTAGGCGCAGGATGGTTTTCAGGTGCTTCTGGAATCAGAAGTGGGTAACTGGTTTGCTGTATTCAACTGTAAATAACGGGTCGGATGGGAGAGCGGGGCTAGAGTTCCTGTTTTGAAGGAAGGCATATAGAGTTTGGAAGGGTTTGATTTCGCATTGGAGCTTGAAAATATAGATGAAGTGGCCATTTTTTTAAATTGATCGGTTTTGCTTTAAAAAACATTTTTTGCTTTGTTTTTTTAGGAGGAATGTAATGGATTCGTTATCTAAAATGCGGAGGTCGGAAATGGCGGGGTGGATGCTAGGGTCAAACAGGGGGGTTGCTGTAATTTCCGAGCATCTTAGGAATCCAAAGAAGGCCAGGGTAAACATGGCATCCAAGGTTTTATCGATATGAGGGGATAAGTAGCCTAGAGGAGAATGGAAATACACTTGGTTAGCATTTCAAGGGTGAGTGGTTGTCTTTTGTCTGGGCGGGTGACGGATGAGACCTTTGAATTTCTTTAAGCAGAAGGTTTGTTGGAGCGTTTGTTGGAGCGTCTGCGGGGAAGCTGAATATGATTTTATGGAAGAATTGGATTCCGCTCAAATAGCCTTTGATGGAACTGACGTGCGTGTTACTAAGGCTCAGGAAGGAAATGAAGGATGTTACGGTTAGGAGGGAGAAGTCTGGAAATTCTAGGTTATATTAGATATGGAAAGTTTTAAACTTCTTCCAGGCCGTAAGGTAGGACTGAAGGGTTCGATGGGAAACTGCTTGGAGGATAGAGTCCATAGAGGCTTCGAAGAGGGGCCACAGGGAATGGTTTAAGGGAAGACCAGTTGCGAATATGGAGGCACTGGCATTGGCTGGATGTCTACTTCTGGCGCCGATGTCCTGAATTTGAAATGCAAAGCGAGAGAGAGAGTCAGCGATTAAATTATAGCGACCGGGAATATGTTTGCTACTATTACGAATTGGTTGCAGGCCGAGATCCAAATGAGACGTCTGAGGAGGGGCATAATGGCAGGTGAGTGAGAGCTTTGTTTGTTAATGCAGTGAACAGTAGCTTCGTTATCGCGGTGGATAATGACACTAGAGAAGGACTCTACGCTACCTGATAGAGCGGCTGCTATGACTATGGGGTGTAGTTCAAAAAGGGCTGAAGAGGAAGGTGCTGGGGGTAAAGGCTGTGCCTTAGATGTGAGCTGCAGGCTCGGCTGCTTGGTGGTAGGAAGAATAGTGTTTTTGAGCTAGGACGAACTGGGCTGATGAACTGGCCAAGAGGAGGCTGGAGAGGCCTGGGTTGTAGTTGTGATGGCGGAGATCAGGTTTTTGGCCAGCATGGCATGCGAGCTGGCTGTTGCCGGGAAGGCCTTCGGCCTCTTGAGGGAGCCACGGGTTCCCTTGGCGAGCGAACCGGGGGAGCAGTCACGGAAGCGACGGGAGTTGAAGAAGGAAATCGGACTCTGAGGAGCTATGGCCTTCAAAAAATGGTTAGCTTGTCCAGATATTGCTATCGAGATGAGGAGTGAATGGAACTATGGGTATTTATAGGGTGAGCTTAGGATTCTGATAGGATGATAGACTAATTGGATGATTAGGGAGGCGGAGATCTTATATAACAACCTTAAAACCCTCCACCCGAAATGCGTTTATTAAACTAATAAACTAGTTTATTAGTTTATTTACTAACTAAACTATTAATAAAAATTAGTCTAAAATCAAGTCATTTATCCAAAACACAAAGGTTGTCACCTAACTAGCACACTTAACAATGACCTAAAACATTAACTGCAGGCATTACAGACATACATTGATTTATTTTATAAAATGTCTGAACTGTTTAGAATTCACTGCAGCATATGTTAGAAAGTTCATGTTTACATTATGCTAAAAAATATTTCTAAGTATTCCCTTGTTGTATAGTTGTTAATAAAATTGAAAGACTAACACCTGTGGTATTCAGCTATGAGTTTTGCTTGTATTTTATGTTTTATTTAAGTATTACTGCAGAAATAGCATATTTCCTTATTTAGTTTATGTTATATTAACGGTTTTGCAAAGTGCAAAAGAGCCTGGATGTTATGTAAATATGAAAAAAATATATATATTTGGTTATATTAAATGTGTAAATTATTTGATGCATTTACATATATTGTCTTGTGCTAAGAGAATAGGGATTGCTGAACACTATTAAATAAACCCCTTTCAGTCAGATTTAAAATTGAAAACCATGCTCACATCACTGCATTTAAGCCCTCTGGTGTAAAGTAAGAAGTGTGTGTGTGTGATTTATTCCAGTGGCTTGCCTGTGTTTTGGGTTGAGATGAAGCACTGGGAATGCAGCACATCTTGCCATTTCAGCAAGTCTATCTGGATGGATAAGAGTGGCCTTCAGACCCTTGATGAAAGCCATCCCATCATCCTGACATTCACTCTCAAATCACCAACTATTCTGCTGACTCCGCTGAAATGGTGACGGGGCACAACAGGGGGCCATCAGGACACCTCTCTCTCCTTTCAAAGCGAAAATATTGAACTAGTTCTGCCTAATTTTATTTTATTTGATAAGAGAGGGAAAGAGAGGGTTTGATACTTTGTATTTTCACCTCCAAAAAAAAAAATCCTCTACGGATAATTTGAGATAACAGTCAACTTGTCAAATTAATACCACCTGCTGAATGTTAAGCACAGATGTCTTATTAATTTACCAGCATCTCATCTCTTTTCTCTCTGCAATTCTTTTTTATCTCTGGTGGTGAAATCCCAACTCCTGTTATACTTGAGTTACTAGAGAGTTTGACCAACTGGCAAAAATCCAGCTGGAAGATCAACAGTAATACTTCAATTTTGTTACCTACACACAAGAACAAGTTATAAATGTGATAATTCCTGAACCACACATGCTTCGCTTCTCACATAAACCCTCTAGAAGCAGATCACTAGACATTTCCTATTATCAAGATTCACTCTGCTTATGGTGTGAAAGACATTGTAGCCCAGCTGATTAGAAACACTCACAGACAGCCATCTGTAAAATTTGTGCTATAAAATTTCATGAGCATAAATCATAATGCCTCACTCAATGGCTTTATGTATATTAAATTGTCTTTGTCTAAATCGATCACTATATGAGGCTCTTCTCAGCACAACAACTTGCATTATAGCCGCAGCTGTTTATACAATGGCTTCAATTTATCAGTGCTGTTTACCCCAGAATGCAATTTGCAGCCGTTTAGTCAAATGAAGACACATGAGTGATGTAGCAAGTGAAAAACATTTCAGAGGTGAGCCGCTAAAGTTCCAGTTCAAGGGCTTTATTTTTACTACAGTACATCTACTTCTCCTAACTGTAAATCTTGATTTTGGGGTGAAATATCTTGTTGGTTACATTATAACTCTGTGTCATTTGTGAGGTTTTAATATATAGTCTCTGGCATCCACACTTTTTCACTGTCAACAACAGAAACCTTCATTTTTGTGGAGCCGTATTCAGATAAAACAAAGTAAAGCTATTTTTACAAGTAACTCTATGCAGTTTATTTAGTTTACATAAAGTGAATTTGCCATATTGTCAACACAATTGTATCGTAACCAAGAATATTGTGCAAAATAGAGCTAAATTTTAAGAGAAAGAAAGAAATAACAAAATAAATAACTTAAAAATAAAAAAAACAATATGACTTCTTAATAAAGCTTTTTCTTTGTGCTTGTTGAATAAGTCTAACAAGTTATTATTTGATTTCCAAAAAAAATTAACTGATGCAATTTTGATTTTTAATAAAAAAACATGACTTTTTTGATCATAAATTAAATCATTAAATTTTTTATCTTCATATGTGTCTGACAGTGTTATTTTACTAATATAATTGTAATATTTATATTAATATTTATACTGTATTGTTAATTAAATTTTCCAAAACAAGTTTTAGTTAATAACAACTATGAGTGAGCTGCTCTAAGTCTGTTTTGCATGTACACAGTATTTAGAAACAAGACCCCTTGTGACCACGTACATGTGCGGGACGTGACATTAAACACAAGGTTGGTCTGTGTTCGGGCATATAGACAGTTATGTGAAGTAGGAAGCATAGTAAGTGCTTCACAGTCCGTCTGGGCCCAATCATGATTGTGCGCAGAGCTTGTCACTAGGGAGATCTGAAGCAGCCCTCTCAAGCTGCTTCCCAATTACCTGATCCAATTTGCATTCAGTGCATGAGAGCAGCAATGTGTAAGACCGTGATAGCCCGACAGCCTTAGGTCTCTCTCTATCCCTTGCTCTTTGTAGAGTGGTGGTATTAGCTCTAGAGAAAAAAGAAAAAGCCTTGAACAAACAACTTGACCACTGTGGCATGCTGAAGACATAATGATTCATCATATTCAGCACTCAGAGACTCTTTAACCCTGAATACTAAGAGAATGATGCGTGGTGCACACTATCTAGCGCATGTGTATAATATAACCTTTATCGCGAAGAGCGATGAAACACAGCTACCGAAAGCCAAAACAGATACTTTATGTCTGCATGGACAGAATTTATGGAGGAAGCTTTCTCCAACCCCTCAGAAAGTGTCATTGTGAAATGAATATTAAAACGAATGCGTACGGATAAAATCTCCTCCATTAGGTTTTTAGCCAACTGCTGTCACCCGTGCCCCATGCAGGTGACCTGAGAATTTGACAGCGGTCTGCCTCTCCTACACCCTCAATACATCACTCACTCTGTGGCGAAGTGGACTATGCTGGCAGGAATCGGCAAAGATTCAGCACTCATGTGGATTAATTAATTACACCAGAAATGTTAACAAGGTCATTGCTCTGCTCTTCCTGAAAATGTTAATGAGGTCAGGGCTCATCATCTGAATACTTTGGTCAGTTGAGCGTTTTAAATTCTAATATGTAACATTTAGCCCACAAGACAAAAAAAAAATGGAATACAAATTGTTAGATGGAGTTAGATGGATGGAAAAGAGCGAGAGAGTGAGATGGAGCAAGAAAAACTAGTTTGAAGCATCAAGTTACAGCAAATTACCCATCTTGGCTGAAAAACTAGCTGTGGTTCAGTTTAACTTAATATACGTATGTACTGTGCATTTCATCTCTTGTAACTGATTCTCTTTAAATCAAGATGTACTGTATGTGTTTATGTACTGACATTTATACAGCAATTTGTTTATGTTCTCAGAACTCGATACTTTTAACAACTTTGGACCTATTTCTTTGGCTGAGAATAGTTATACAAACTAACCATCCAAATTGCCTGAAACATACATTTTTCAATGTCACGGTGAGGAAGAGGACATCTAAATGCAGCAGTTGTAATTTCTTTTAACCAAAAACACAAAACAGAGAAGATAACCAAAGCTGTTGCCAACTGCTTTCGATGGAAAGTAGCTAATGCCTGTTCGCTAAACGTCACTAGATTATATCATACTGGAGCGTCTCAGAAAGTAGATAAGCTTTGTCCCTAGACATTTCTTTTAAATAGCAAAGTTTGCCGCATGGAACTTTTAGTATTTCTCACTCGATTTGGTACGTTCCTCAAATCATCCTTGACATTTGCGAACCTCTAAGTGCATTTCTTGAAACAACACACACAAACAGCAAAACACAAATGATTACCACAGAATTAAGCTTGTAATTCTGTCAAAATCCTCTTACAAGTAAATATTTATTTCAGTAAACATAATAGCATTGCCCTCAGAATGTTCTTGTGTCATTGTTCACAAATAAGATATTCAAAATGCTTAGCCATGTTATCAATACTCTGTCAGCATTTCTTGATGTATATAGCTGCTGTTTTGGTGACAGTGATTGAAAATGCACAGGTCTGCGCTAATTTACATGGCATATATCAATTTCAACAGTGCAAAGTTACACATTAATGTATATGGAATATTGACTGCAAATGATTGGACAGGATTCACATTTCCGTCGGTCAAAAAAAACACTCAGATTCACCAATACAAATGAACAGAAAATATGTATGCTTGACAGATTATGGCACTTCTGCTGTTTTTCATTTAATGATTTATGCAAGAAACTAATGCCTAGATGGTTTGGAGGGTAAGTCTATTTAACAGAAAACCAGTATAATATAATTTAATCAAGATGACATACGAATTTGCATTAATGTACTATAGTTTTGATGGATGGATGGACAAATGCATCGTCTGTGTTAAATGTCTTTGGATTGCAATAGAATAGAATAGAATGAATGATGGAAGGATGGATGCATGGATGGATGAATGAATGGGTGAGCAGATGGAAAAATGGATGGATGGACAGACGGACGAACAGACGGATGGATGGGTGGGTCTTGGGTGATTGGTTGTTTGAATTTTTGAATGTATTGTTTGTTTAATTTATTTGTAAGATATATATATGTTTTTTATTTTTAAATGGAAATAGACAGATGGAACAATGGATGAGTGAATTTTGTATGCATTATCTGTGCTGACTGCATCTTGATTAAACTTTAAACTAAAAAGTTAGATGGATGGATGAATTCATGAATGATTTATCTGTTTGTTTGTTTTTTTATATTTTATATTCTGTTTTTTTGTTTTGTTTTTTTGTTGTAGTTGTTGCTGAGACCCACAAGTGAAGTATAGACAAAGAGCTTGTGAACTCAATAAAAATAATAAAAAGAGGGAAAAAATGTGGAGAATGTGGAGATCCCAAAGCAATCCTCAAAGTGTGTGTGCTGTTCCAGGTCAATGAAATGTTACTGGGGCTGTTTTGCGGGGCTGTGTCTGCAGTAAAGAGTTTGTGCCTTTTAGAGCACACAAGGGAACAGTACATATGAGCGCATACTGTGGACAGACAGAAAGACAAAGGGAGAAAGAAAGAGGGAGCTTCATATTTCTGGGGGAGTAGGCCAAGCTATCTGATTTGGGATTGGGAAAATCAAGCTCTTAGAAAACATCTGGCCTCTGCAAATGTGGCGATACAGCAGCCCCTCTCTGCATGACCCACGGCCTCCGCTTAGCAGACAGAAAAGCCTACGGAGAGTGTTAATTCTTCCCACACTGATACGGCTGCTAGGATGCCTTAAAAAGACACAGCACGAGGAGTATGGAGGAGGAGCGTGCGTTCGAGAGAGCGTTTGATTTAAGGTTTCTCGAGGACAAAGTGTTGCTGCATAAAAGTGTGGTGTGACACTCGGAAAACTGTTCCGTCTGTCTGTGCTTTCCATTGGAAAAATCTGTTTTTTCAAGCTCTCTTGACAGCACGGCAGGTCAGAGATGGTTGATGGGTGTGAAAGAATGAGATGTCGGTGCTGTGCTGCTTCTAATACGTCTGTGTGTGTGTGTGTGTTGCATGCTTAATGTGTAGCTGAGGGACCGATTTCTCGTCCGCACCCCTGCTGTGGTGAACAGAGCATTTGAACGGCCGTATCCGCCTGATGTGAGCTCAACTGAGCGAAAGGAAAACAGCAATGGTATCCGCGCTTCTCTTTGGTCTAGCGTAAGGTCAGCTGCCAGACAGTCTTCTCACCGTGACAAGGTCACACATTTAAAATACATCCAGGGAATATGCAGGGCTGAGAATAACATGAGAATAGGGGCCTTAAAATGAGCTGGATGCATCTCTAGAGAAAGTCTATCAGCCATGTAAAAAAACTGCAATATGGGCAGAATATTTCCTATCAAAACAGTATGTGAAGACTATAGCTATGTGTAGACTGCACAAGTATTTCTCTCACTTTTAATAATGTATATGCAATTAAAATGTATTTATTCATTCATTAATATTTATATATATTATATACAGTGGGTACGGAAAGTATTCAGACCCCCTTAAATTTTCCACACTTTGTTATATTGCAGCCGTTTGCTAAAATCATTTAAGTTCATTTTTTTCCCTCATTAATGTACACACAGAAAAACACATAATTGCTTTTACAGATTTATTTAAAAAGAAAAACTGAAATATCACATGGTCTTAAGTATTCAGACCCTTAACTCAGGTGCTGTCCATTTCTTTTGATCATCCTTGAGATGGTTCTACACCTTCATTTGAGTCCAGCTGTGTTGAACTTGATTAGGAAAGCCACACACCTGTCTATATAAGACCATACAGCTCACAATGCATGTCACAGCTAATCAGAATCATGAGGTCAAGAAGAGCTCAAAGACAAAAATGTGGCAAGGCACAGATCTGGCCAAGGTTACAAAAAAGAAATCTGCTGCACTTAAGGTTCCTAAGGGCACAGTGGCCTCCATAATCTTTAAATGGAAGATGTTTGGGATGAACAGAACCCTTCCTAGAGCTGGCCGGCCGGCCAAACTGAGCTATCAGGGGAGAAGAGCCTTGGTGAGAGAGGTAAAGAAGAACCCAAAGATCACTGTGGCTGAGCTCCAGAAATGCAGTCAGGAGATGGGAGAAACCATCACTGCTGCCCTCCACCAGTTGGGGCTTTATGGCAGAGTGCCCCGACGGAAGCCTCTCTTCAGTGCAAGACACGAGGACGACTGGTTGCAATCGAGGAAAAGGTAAACACAGCCAAGTACAGAGATATCCTGGACGAAAACCTTCTCCAGAGTGCTTGGGACCTCAGACTGGGCTGATGGTTTACCTTCCAACAAGACAATGACCCTAAGCACACAGCTAAAATAACCAAGGTGTGGCTTCACAACAACTCTGTGACTGTTCTTGAATGGTCCAGCCAGAGCCCTGACTTAAACCCAACTGAGCATCTCTGGAGAGACCGAAAAATGGCTGTCCATGAACGTTTACCATCCAACCTGACAGAACTAGAGAAGATTTGCAAGGAGGAATGGCAAAGGATCCCCAAATCCAGGTGTGAAAAACTTGTTGCAAATTTCCCAAAAGACTCATGGTTGTATTAGATCAAAAGGGTGCTTCTACAAAATACTGAGCATATACTTATGACCATGTGATTTTTCAGTTTTTCTTTTTTAGTAAATGTCAACAATTCAGTGTTTTTCTGTCAATACGGGGTGCTGTGTGTGCATTAATGAGAAAAAAAAAATTACTTAAATGATTTTATCAAATGGCTGCAATATAACAAAGAGAAAAAATTAAGGGGGTCTGAATACTTTCCGTACCCACTGTATGTTTGGATTTTCTGAAAATTCTGTCATCATTCACCCACCATTGTGTCATTCCAATACTGTATCACCTTCTTTATTTGAGAGAAAATATCTAATATTTTGAATAGCTTTGACTTTGAGTTAACAGAGAAATGTGTGCGTGTGCACCAAAGAAGAAAGATGCTCTTTTGTCTATTGTCACATAGCTCACATCCGAAAGCACCAGCATCTTTTTTCAGAAATAAATGAATAAATTACAGAAGAGTACACCATTCAAAAAAATATTAGGTTTGTAAGATTTGTATTATTATTATTACTATTAATATTATTTTTGAAAGAAGACTCTAATGCTTACCCAGGGTGAATTTATATGACTTATTATTCAGTAAAAACAGTAATATAAAAATATCTATCTATATATACTGTACATACAGTCATGGCTAAAAAGATTGCCATCCTTGGGTGGCTACTCCCAACTGCTGTTTTCAGAACTCTCCACAGGTGTTCTATGGGATTCAGATCTAGGACCATTTCAGAACTCTCCAGTGCTTTGTTATTTCTGAGTGTTTTTTAAAGTGTGTTTTGGGACATTGTGAAGATCCATGAACTCTACTGGAGATGCATCTTTCTAACATTGGCCACTACACTTGCGACCCCAAAATTCTTTGGTAACCATTAGATTTCATGATACCTTTCACACATTCAAGACATCCACTGCAAGAAGCAGCAAAACAGGCCTCTTTTTTTTCTGTAAACTGCCATGATGCGTTTTTCCAAAAACCTCTACTTTGTCTTATCTGTCCACAGTACTTTCTCCCAGAAGGATTGTGATTTTGTCAAGTAAGTTTTGGTAAACTCCAATCTTGCTTATTTATACCTTTGTGTCAGCCTGGGTCTCCTTGCACATCCTGATTTTGCTGAGTTCAACGTGTTCAAAATATTAGTTATGACCATATCACTACACCTAAACCTAACTCTACCCATGGATAATGCCAAAAATATTTAATGATAGATGACTGACACTGATATACAAGCCCCAAAACCAATTGTAAGCATAAATTTCACAAAAAAACTATAAACTGGTTCTTCAAATCTGATTTGCTAATCACAATTTTGTTCCAGGGACACGTCGAATTCTGCAAAATAAGGTTCTGCGGGTCTCCACCTAGTGTTGCATTGACAGAAATGCAAGGATACCGATATTTCTGGTCATGACTGTGTACATTTATTATATTTATGTGTATTTAAATTAGCAATAGTTTTGTAACATTATGTATGCGCATGTCTACAAGATTTAACAAACAATTAGCCCCACTTAATTCTGTCACAATTAGTCCTCGCCGAATTTATGGCCTAAAAAATAGTTTAAGACAAACTCAAAAAATAACGAGTAAGTAAAATGAAAAAAAAAATGTTAGAGGAAATGGTTGGAATTATGTAAGCTGTGTGCTTGAATCAAATTCATAACTTTTATTTTGGCACCTAGTTCTCCAGTGACTGTTCACTTTCACCCCCATAAGAGGTGGACCTCCCTAATAAGGTGAAAAACAGTCATATTCTTTTTTAGAATTGGGTCCACTGGTTCTGTCCCCAGGTACAAAGGGTTCCCACACTAGCCCTGATGTCCTTGACCTGATCTCCATCAACTCCTCTTGCCAGTAGTGTCTTGAATGTTGAAATATGCCCCTCCACCCCTGGAGAGACATCCGGAAGATTATTGCTCTTTCCTGGTAACATGAAGGTCACTCGAAGTGGCACAAGCTCTTGTGGGAAAACAGGCAGAAATGAGACTGCGTTCCCTTGTCATTGCATTCCCTGAATCAATCCTGGACAAGGAATCTTGGAATCTGGTAGTCTCTTCTTGTCCACTGCTTGACCTCTTTGCAGTGTTGTTTATTTAGTACACACACAAAGAAAATAAATTAGTAAATAAAAAAGGATAAAAAATATGGAAGCTGATATTAGTCAAAGTAAAAGGGAGATTTAGATCGTCTAAAACAGATGAGATGTGAAAAACACAGAAAATAAGCTAATTAACTGAACGTATTGTGTATTTATTTACTGTTAACAATTAATGCATTGTTAGCGTTTTCATTAAAATTATATTTCAAGTTAATGCTATGCAGAAGGTAAATAAAATAAAGATCATCATCCAGAGAGGATCAAATGAGGATCATGCTGTAATATTTTTAAAGAATTATTTAAAAATCTTCTGTGAGTTTAATGATCTCCCTCCCCCTAAACAATGCTAGCGTGCAGCTGTCTCTGATTTTCTATATGTAAGCTGCCTATTTTCTGTTATATATAGATATGCCATTTCTTTCATATGGTTACAGCTTTTAAACAGCATGGCATCAGTTGTGGGCATGAAATAACCGTGGCAACAAATGGCTTCTCAGCTGCCCACAGACCACCACAGATTGTTTGTTGAAAAGAAAGACCCTCTGTACAGTTCACATAAATATTTAAGTCTATTAATTACTGTTTAAGTGAGTACTGAGGGGGAAAAATGTTTTGAAATAAGAGAGCGTATGAAATGATGGAAACATATGGAAATAAAAACATTTCTCAGAAGTTAAGAGAGAACAGGGCTATTGTAGAGAACATTTGAGTCACTGCCCCCGTTTTAATATACGAGTCAGGTTTTTTTGTTTTGGTCCATTTCTTTCAACAAGAATATGTAAAACAAATCTAAAAATGCTGAGTATTCCAGATCCAGTTAATCTTTCACGCTCACACTGCACAACAAGCAGGAAAACATGAATTTATTAGCCATTTTGCACAATCAGGGTACACAAAGGTGGCTGAAGCTTTTTCTTTCTTGTTGAAATTACATTAATCGAACATAATGAAACCAACCGAATTACATACAGTATATGCATGCATGCCGTTTCTTGCTACTATGTTGTAGAAAGAGTACAAATGATGTTACTACTTGCCACGATTTTAAGGTTATACTAGGTACACTTTCAACTTCCAAGGTGGCCCCAACATGTCTTAAATTCACTAAATGTATGTTAACATAGTCTTTATTAATATGCACACAAAAATAAAAGTGTATGTTGTACATTTAAACTAAAATCATATTAGTGGGGTGTATTTGTTTTTTATAAACAGAAATATCAGGAATGCAGCTAAATATGTTTTCAGCTAATAAAATGTGTTAATATATAAACATTTGCACTACAACGATCTGAATATTGGTTCATTGGATCGTGTCCTGTATAAACTTCAATTGCTGCATACGTTTGAAAAGGTCAAAAGGTCAAGAAGAAGTGAGAGAAATATCGCCCTAGACATTTAGCATGCTTCTCACAACAATGTTGTTAATGCTTTTAAGAAAGAAATGGCACAGCAATCTGAACCATATTCGTAGAAAGTGCCAGTTAATTTCAGTATCTTCTTTCCCCGATAAAAGCCTTTAATATGCTCCATTTCAAAAATCATTTAAAAAGCGCTGCCCTTGATCATCTTACATAATATCATCTTGCACGCGCTCTTCAAGTTATTCAAATTATTCATTTTGTTATTTTTAAAGGCCTTCAGAGTAGTATTGGCAGTGTAAAACAATCACTTCACATCAGCAAGTGAGAGCGCCTAACATGCCAAGTAATGGGACTGGCAGTAATCAACAGAGAAGAGAAGACTAGTCCTTTCCAAATGAGAACGAATAAATCCTTTTATGGGGGAACAAAATGCCACCAAATTAATTAAACATGGACAGGTCAGAACGTACTGCAATCTGTCCCTTTTCTCCCCATCCTGTTGGAGAGACATTTGGAAGTCTTCGAGCATGAAATTAAACATTGAGGACACCCCTTATTGAATATCTTCTATTCTCCGGGAAAGTCAAGAAGACTAAAGCACGGAAAAGCCAAAAGAATTAACCGTCACAGTCAGCTCGTCGCTTTGGAAATGACCACATTGGTTACACTGATTAAAAACAGATTCGGGTTTTATCAGAAATGCAAAAAAAAGCCTTGTTTTGGACCGTGGACGAACATTACACATTACAATATGTGCTTCGCATATGGAGGTTTCCTGTCTTGCCAAATTATGTGCGCGCAGTTCCTTTATTCTCTGTTCTAGGAGCATGTTTTACAACTGATAATTAAACTTTGAAAGCTGCCTCGCAAAGACTCACGCAGAAAATGTCACCGTCTCCATCTGCTGGCTCGATTACAATGAGTTGTTTGCAAAAAGCAAGAGGAAAAGGGCTTTGGCATGAGTTTTAGGGCTTTATTTTTGTTTAAAATATAAACAGCAGTTTAAATATGTAGGGTAATTGGACTCTGAAGCCCCGAGACATATAATTTAAAGGGGAAAGAAAATATTTTCCATATGTCTTTGGTTAGGCTTATTTTCCTCTCGCTCTCTTTTCCAGCTCCAGTGTTTGGGTTGTTATTAATGTGTTAACTTAAACCACTGGAATTCGCAGTCATATATCATCCACTTCCTGATTGGAGGCTGACCAGACCGAACCTCTACTTGCCCGACTGTTGACACGAAGAAACAGAGCGTTTGCGAGCATTCACAGAGAATGCAGTTCTTGTTCAAATGGGACCTCGGGGTCCAATATCCTTTGTGTTTAGTTTTCAGGATTTTGGCCCGCTGCACAACTTTTCCTGAGAACATGACCGAAAAACCATGAATTATGACACGGCTCATATGGTTTGATTATTTGACTTTGCACATTGATCACCGCCTCTCATCTTCCTTCAACTTTTTTGACAGCTGTTGTCTTTAGTCCACATTTGAAATATTTACACACTCCCTCAGCCATTTAACCAGCCTGGTCTCCTTCATCCATCAGAGTTTGCATTCGTCTATCTCCCACCCGCTGATCTGAGGGCACAGAGTGTGGGTAAGTGTGACAGATATATCACAGTCATTTTATAAAACACACCTGGATGCTCTCCAGCATTGCGATTAGTGGTGCCAGTGTGGAGGAGGCCGTCCTTTGGAGATTAAGGTCATGTCAGAGTGCGCCATGGGGGGGATCTCATCAAAATGCACATCATCAAAATCATCTTACTTAACCTTGATTAAAAATTCTGAAAAGCCAGTGCGCTCCTCTCTAGAGAAACATGATGCTTTCCTTCCCTCCAAGGACTAATATGACAAAACAAGCATGATGCTTCTTGGTAGAAAGACAGTTAAGAAAGAAAGAAATACTGATATGGAAAGAATGAATGGAAACTAGAAATCCTTAAACCTTGAAAGTCTCTCCCTGTGTTTGCATACAGTACATAAGCTGGTTAGTGCACTTCAGTTATTAGTGGCAAATATTTAATCATTAAGATGCACAGTATCTACCACATTCTCCCATGTGAGTACACAGACTAGATTTCCTAGTTCACACTGCACATAGCATTATAGCTTTACACTGTGACTGTTAACAAAGAGACCTTTCTTGACAAAATAACCCATCCGAATCATCTTTTAAGTACATTACCCATGATAAATGTACCCTTTCCTTTTACATACCAGCTGTGTTACGCTTCCTGACTCTGAATTCTGGGGGAAAAGGAAAGCCTTAAAATCTGTGAGGTTTAATAAGCTTGGGTTAAAATGGATTTGAACTGCAAGAATTCGAGGTGTATGGACTGTAAATGAGAACGATATGTATGCAAGTGCTTACGCAACTATTATTTCGCCAGAGATCATAGTTTGTGTCTTAATAAAACATGCTGGATCCAGATGCTGTTTGGCAGGATTTAACCTCCAAAACTAGAATGACAGCTTTGAGGTCAAGGGCAACTTTCTTTTTGTTCTGCCCTCCATCTTATATGCAATGGAAAAACAATCAGGCCGCATACACTCTTTCAGGTCTATTACACAGAAAGAGAGAGCGGCCTCATGTTTGGGAGGCATTTAGAGATAGAACAGCGATTATTACACAAAGAGAAGGCAAGATACTTTAATCAGCTGAACAAATCATTGCAGTGCAGCTAATTAAAATCTAATGTTCATCAGGAGCACTGGGAAGATCAGCTTGATTATGGATAGAGGGCACCATTAAAGCGGAGCAGACAAGTTCTATTATACTGCTAGACAGCTGAAAAACACATTACTGTGGCTTTTTAACAAATGATAAAAGACAAGTGTTGTATCTCGAACCGTGTGCTAAGACTGTGATTTTCCCTCGGTGGGAAGAATTCAGCAATTATTTTGCTCTAGAGCTAGACATTATATTCACATTGCCCCAAAGTTGGTTTTAAAAACAGCTTCAATGACTTGGAAAAAAATTACTGGTGGACATTAAAGATGATGACATAGTTCTACATCGACATTCTAAACCACCACTGGTACACATTCAAGGGATAATTCACCCAAAAATAAATTTTGCCATTCATTGTTTACCCTCATGTCGTTCCAAACCTGCAAGAATTTTGTTCATCTTTGGAACACAAACTAAGATATTTTTAATGAATATCAAGCATCCTAACATGATCCAGGTTCAGAAACGTAGCAAGGAGATCATTCAAATAATCCTAGTGACATGTGAAAGAAATCTGTCAAATGCATCAATAATTTGTGTTCTGAAGACGAATGAAAGTCTTGCCGGTTTGGAATGACATGAGGGTGAATTATTAATTATATAATTTTCATTTTTGGAAGACCTGTCCTTACCTCCTATAGTGGACCTTAATTAATGTTTTAATTAATGTTCTTTGAATTCTTCGAGCTACTCTGTCAAGTCCTATACTGTACAGAGGACATCCTGGGCTTTCTAATGATATGGCTAGGAACCACTTCTTACACTGCATCCAAAATGGCCGGCATACAAACATGCACATTTTACATAAAGGAGAGAGGTTTGTAAAATATTGCATTTAAATGTTTTTTTTATATATATATATATATATTAATATCACAAATCTATTGTTTTTTTTTAAGTGTCAGGAATAATAAATTTAGCTTTCAAAGCTATGAAGTTGTTTGTGTTTCAAAATATTATCTTTTTCTGAATGTCAATTATAGTGGACAGCAGGACCATCTTAATGTACTTAATGACTACACATTGTAGGATGCAGAACTGAAGCTGTAACGAAGGGGACGGAGACTGGTAAGTAAAAGTTCAACAGGTGTTTATTTTCAGGAAGGTAACAAAGGTGAGTA
>JAUMHR010000052.1:16379409-16396377 GCA_032361145.1 Enteromius fasciolatus
AGGCGTTCCCCATAGCGTCTCCGGACGCAGTGTTCGTTCCCTCAAAGAACCTTGGTTATATTCATAACCTCTTCGTTCTTTCATGGCCCAGCCTGAGCCCTGATTTAAACCCAATTGATCAGCTCTGGATAGACCTAAAAATTTATGTCCACCAACGTTTACCATCAAACCTGACAAAACTGGAGACGATCTGCAAGGAGGAATGGCAGAAGATCCTCAAATCCAGGAGTGAAAAACTTGTTGCATCTCCCAAAAAGACTCATGGCTGTATTCGATCAAAAGGGTGCTTCTACTAAATACTGAGCAACATACTTACGACCATAATTTCATTTTATCTTTTTTAATAAATCTGCAAAAAATCTGTGCTCTTCTGTCAATATAGGGTGTACATAAAAGTAAGAGTAAGAGAAGTCTTTAATCCCAAAGGAAATTGTTTCCTTGTATCGTCCAGTGGCTGCATATTTCCACAACTACAGATACAATGAGATACAGTAACAGAACAGAATAAACATACTGTCACGCCCAGCTGGAGTTGCCAGCTAGAGACTGCAAATGGGACTCCAGCCCCAGGACTCCTATTGTGTGTGTTTGTCTCTGTTTGCCATTCCCGGACTTTTACGTTGAAACTGTTGTCTCCGCACACCTTGTTTGTCCCCGGACATCCTGTAGCATAAAAGACCCATCTGTGTTTGTTATTGTCATGGTTCATTTTCACTGTCAGCCAGGTTTTTGTATTTCATTCGTGTTTTGTATTCCTGTGATTTGGATTTCCTGTTGCTGACCTCTGCTTCCCTATGGACCTTCGCTTGGCTTCTTTCCTCGGACTCTGTTTACTGGTAAATCGACCCTTACTTTGTATAACGTTTACTGAATTGTCTTTGCTTACGCTGTTTCTGTCTGCCGGTGCTCGATCTTGTCTGTTCTGACCGTGAGCCTCAATAAAACCTTTTTGCACTTGAACCCGAATGCCTCTTTTCCCTTTGATAACGTGACAAATACAGTATAAGTGAACTAACATATATAAATGGAATAAAAATATAAAAATAATGAAGAAAAAGATGCAATGCACAAGGTAGGCCCAACTTAAAGCACTTTTGAAAAATCGCTTACCCTGCCTTTAAAGAACTAATTCGCCCAAAAATTAAAATTCTGTCATCATTTACTCACCTTCATGTAGATGCAAATATGTATGAATTTCTTTGTTCTGCTGAAAACAAAGGAAGATGTTTTGAAAAAACAGGCTGTTTGGGATCAATGTTGACTCTTCCATAGTATTTTTTTCCTGCTATGAAAGTCAATGGTGACCAATACAGACAAGGTTTAAGCTAGTCCCAGACTAAAATGCATGTTTGAGCTGTCTCAGCTGAAAATATCTTGCTCTGACGTATCTTAAAATATGTCAGCGTCATTGTTCTCTGTCAAGATGCACACCTGCAATGTTTTCTTCTAAGGCATTTTTGTAACAGTTCCTTAAATCTTAATTTAACTAAGGCCTTCTCCTGGCTTATTCTAAGCCATGTTTGTGAAATAGTTAATGTATTAACTAACATGAACAGACAATGAACAATACATTTATTACAGTATTTATTCCCCTTTGTTAACTTTAGTTCATAAAGCATTAGCTTAAGATTAATAAATGCTGTAGAAGTATTGTTCTCTATCCATTAAGCCACACTATAACAGCAATAACACTTATAATCATAGCAATAACACTAACAACATCCACAGCACTTGATGATCTGACTCATTAATTCATCTTAAGAAAAAGCAAGTAAATGAAAGATGATATAAAGTTTTTTGTTTTTGTTTTTTTTAATAGAAAAATGTATATACAGAGATTGTAAAATACAATTTTCATGGTACAAAATGCTTTATCAAATGAGAATACATATACTGTATGTTTCAGAGAGAAAAATAGCTAGAAAGTTTTAGAAAAAGCTAGTAAGGGTATTGTGGTTTGATAGTAGTTTTACTTATTTTCAGCAATGATTTTGATATTTACAGCTTATTCTTTATTTTACAGACATATTTTTATTAGTTTGTAAAATAAAGGATAAGCTGTAAATATCAAAACACACAAAAGTCAGAAAAGATCTAATCACATCACAAAATCTCACATGAATGATCACATGAAGATTTAACACCTAACTATCATTACAATTGCCAATATACAGGAATTTTTTTGAACGGATGTCAATAAAGAAGGATGCTTTTTTGGGTCCAGATGGTGTTTTCATGCCGTCTACAAATAGGGAACTAATGAGGCCATGCCAACCATCCAAACCTTGGGTGCACTCTGTATAGGTCATCTCCCATCACATCGCCATCTGCTGGTGGGATGTCATCTCCCACACAGACCCAGCCATGTGATAAAAGCTCAACAAAAAAAAAAATTTAATTGATTGCTGCTGATTATTATTTTCTTTCAATTTTCTTTCTTTTTTTTGTACATCTTAGCGATCCTGTTTTTTATTTTTTGTTGAATTTTAGTTATTTTCAGTTTAGAAAAATATATTTAAATCAATCATTTTCAATGATCCAAAGCATCTATTCTAGAATATATAGAAAAGGACCCTCTATATAGAAAACAAAGCCTTTCAAGCAAACAGACACACAGATAACCCACTTCATAAAGTGCATGATCATCCTCACCCTCACCTCAGGATCAGAGTGTAGTTTCTCTCTTCTCAGCACATCACAGAATCTGTCTGCTACTGTACAGTATATTGAGTTAGAGTGTGCAGAGCGGCATGAATGCTGAATACAGGTGCTGCTCAGTTCTGCATGATACATCACACTGCCTGACCCATCCGCTAGCCAGACAGGCCTTTGTGGATCACTGATGAAATGACTCCAGACGTGAACTTTCTCTAAAGACTCTGCATGTGAAAGATGAGCTTTAGGAGTCAAACGGACACAAAGTCACACGCTGGCTGCAAGAAGTATGTGTTTTTTTTTTTTTTTTGCGGCCATTCAGTACGGAAAGAGCACAGGCACTTCTAAAAATGGGAATCGATGACTGCACACTCTGTTATCCTCTCCTTTGCAGAGCTCCGCTTGTTCTCTTTTGAAAAGGTCTCCAAGTCTCTTTGGCTCACGTGCACACATACTGCAAGCACATTCACCTAACAAGCTAAGAACAGTCACGTTTCATAATGCCTGCTCACACCAGATGCATGCCAGACACAAAAACGGTTCCTTTAGACATGCACAATCTCAAGGCTCCATGACAACAACAGCGAAGGCCAAATACAAAAGAGCTGGCGTACAGAATGAAAACCCTCGTGTCATCTCTATGCTTGGGAACTATAATAATCAGAGAAGGTAAATTGCAGTCTATTAACTTCAACACCCTTTCTCTTCCTCTCTCTATAAGGCCCGTTTACACCAAGAACAATAACTACAAAGACAACTATTACAATAACTATATTAGTTACCTCACTAGTAGTTGATAATATTCTGTTTAATATAAGCACTCTTTATGTCGTCTGCAGCTTAGAGTGTAGTAGATTCTGAGTCTGGCTATCAATGTTCTTTCATCAACTGGAAAAGTGATTCCATATCAGTATATTTATGGTGTGGACTTCTCGTAGAATTAGAAAGCATATTAAACTGTTATTTTTTTATAGTTATCATCCTTGGAGTGAACAGCTGTTTACTGTAGGCGGAGAAGCAGATACAGCTTTACACTGCAGCCAAAGCCAAGCAGATGTCTTCTCCAGAAAACGAATGCCCTCACTATAACATCCAAAGCCAATAACCTTAAAGTCAATGTGCTGAAATGGCTCATTGATGTATGAGGTTCTGCTTAAATCAACACATGCTGCTCTGTCCAGATGTGTGCAGGCAGGCTTTCTGTCTTGTATTTGGCTCCCATTTAGACCTCTTTCATATCATCGTTGCGCTCCTCAATTTTTTTTCACCTCACGCACACCTATAATTCAAAACAACACGTTCGACTGTAGTTTGCCCCTTGTTTTAGGGTCAATCTCTTTAACCATTTCATCTGCTTTCACACGTGTTAAAATGAATAAAAACGTCAGTACTGAGAGATATGAGGCATTGGCTTCAATTACTAACACATTTTGTTTTTGGATTTCACCATGCTAGCTGCAACCAGGAGGCATCTGGACGTCTGCACATCTATCTGCAGATTTCCGACAGAATCCGGCAGAACAGACCCTCTGTTTTGAATTTTGGGAGGAATCTACCCCTCTATTAAGTCAAAGCGGAGGAAGCAATCATTTATTGTAAAAGGAAATTTTCAACACAACATCTGCCTCGCCTTTTATCAGGATCAGGGGAACACACAGCAACCCCCATTTTGGCATGTGTTGGTGAGAAATCAGTAAGACAATTTCAATCCATCTATTTTGCTCTCCTAATGAAGTCTCATTTATTTCAATAAGGCACACATTGGCTCAGGCTGATAGCTTTCTCAGTTTACGTTTAGATGGGAATGCTGTGGGAATCCTGATTGGAGTGTGACCTTATACAGATTCATTTTCCAGGCAGATATAAATTTAGAGAGGGAGGAGGAACACAAACCGCAAGCTCCCACTGTCTCTGCTCACAAGCTAAATGTGATATACTTGTGTTCTGTTGATCTTGGCCAGAACGTTCTTACTTTTCAGCAGGAGCCTTGAAAAAATTCCCACATTCCGACCATTTGAAGATAAGGGTCACAAGAACACTTCCCAAAACTAAACAGAAAAAGATGATGATGATGAGGTTATTTTGGCATGTGTTCATCAAGTATGCGTGTCTAAATCTCTAAAGTTTTTCCTAAAGCCTTTTCACCATCTGTCAACAGGGTCTTTGTTTCATCTCTTTGCCTTTTATTCTTAACAGCTTAATTTACAACTCTGTAATATGTGTCTAATGGGTGGATATTAGCAACGCCACTAATGTAGCTACTCAGTTGCATAGACGCAGTTAAGGCTATGACTGCTGTTATTGCTAAATAATAGGATGCAAAATTATAACACATTTTAGACATTTGCTCCGCATTATGATCTAATTTGCAATCTAAATGCAAGTGTTGGATTTCAGGATGCTTTCTACAGTAACTACAGCTTTTGGTGTGGACATGCTGATTCGTCTTCTGCCGAATCAAGGTTAGAATCTGGAGGTTTAATGCAAAGTCCTATGAATACAAAGACAGAATCTAGCACTTTATCTACATGGAAGTAAGCTATTTTCTGTGAATGTGCAAGACTTCTGATTTATAATAGGCCACTATACATAAATAAATAGAAGATTAACAGAGTGCAGTAAAGAGCATAACTATTTGAAGTGCATATCAGTGTCCCTATGATTAATGCATTTAAATACTGTAATATAACAAAAACATGTTTGCAACATCAACCTGCATAAACAAATGTTTTTGTGAAGCTAAAATAACTGAAACTGAAAAATCAGAGACCTTAAGTTAAAAAATAAGGGGGTTAAAAAGCCCAATGGAGCTCTCATTCCTGTGGGTGCTTTATGTCTGTGTTATGTTATAGGTTGGAGCGCTGAAAGGTGAGATGATAGCCGACAGCAGCCACAGCTGTGCTAGCACTTATCACCTCTACTCAGTGATTAACCAAGGTCAGATCAGCCCCTCCAACATACGAGCACATGCTTCTAATCAATAGTCTCCACACACTGCCCCCTGCACCTTTGCCTTGCCCCTGAGCTAAAAATAAACAGGCCTGTCTGTGCTAACAGCTACGCTAATGAGACCTGGATTCGGAGTTTCAGCTTGCTAGAATTGCTATTGACTGGTAATCACATTATTTCTTGGATAGATCTCTCTTGATGTTTAACTGCCATCAACACATTCCTTTCTGTCGCTTGGTTTGGCTGGATATCATGATATTTACAGTGAAGAAGAAATGAATAGGTTACTTCCGTAACCCAGTACTGCGCCTGCTAAGACTCTATGGGAAAAACTCCTTTTTTCCTCCTAACTGAAGCCTTTTGCAATCACGCAGTGAAATCTGCATGGCCATTGGTTAGTGCAGTGCTATCTGGATAAACCAATCGGTTGGTCGCCGTGCTGGGCCAACCAAGCAGCCACTTTGCCACAGGATTCAGGTTACTTCGACTGAAGCGACGGACACTTACAGCGTGGCATAGAACGCAGTGCTCATCAGCGACACTTCACTCATACTGCGTCTGCTAAGACACTATGGGAACTCAGTTTAATCCCGCCTCGCTGTAAGTGAAAAATTATCAATGTATGACAGCGAGCCCAGGCAAAAGCTAGGGCGTAAAGTCACATAAGCATGCAGAGAAACAATGCCCCACATATGTATTCATATCATCGTTATACTTGTGAGCCTGAGCTCGCAGTTTGGGCATGTGATAGCAAAACAAAGCAAGTTATTTATTTCACATATAAAGGCTCGTGCCTGAGCTCACGGTTTGAGCGTTTGACGGTCAAACACGGTGAGTTATATATTTTATATATAAAGGCTTGTGAGCCTGAGCTCGTGGTTTGAGCGTTTGATGGCCAAATACAACAAACTAATACCTTAACCCTTTAGCCAAAGAAGACCCTGGCATGTAATGTTGTGATGTCCATATTGTAAAGCCTGGCAAATGGGCTGGCGAGGACCAGCCGGCCACCTCACAGATCTCTGACAGGGAGATACCGCTAGGCCACACCCATGACGAGGCGATGCCCCTAGTTGAATGAGCTTTTACTCCTATGGGGCAGTCCTGGCCCAGTGAAGAGTAAGCTAGCAAAATAGTGTTCACAACCCACTTAGAAAGTCTTTTCTTCGAGACTGGTAGCCCTTTAGAGTGAACGCCAAAGCAGATAGACAGCTGGTCTGACCGTCTAAAGGTGTCCAACCGGTCAACGTAGGCTCTCAATGCCCTGACGGGGCAGAGGGGGTTAAAGTCATGGCCTTCGTTAGGGGGTAGCTCCGAAAGAGATTCCACTTGCGCTCTGAACAGTGTGGAGAGCACCTTCGGTACATAAACAAGCTTTGGTTTCAGGATGACTTTTGAGTTATTGGGCCCGAATTCGGGGCTCACAGACAGTGATTGCAGAGCACCTATTCGCTTAACTGATGCCAAAGCCAGCAGCAGAACAGTCTTGAGCATCAACACTTTCATTGTAGCCGTTTGCAGGGGTTCAAAGGGTGCACCTCTGAGGGCTTTAAGCACAGTGGGCAGGTCCCACATAGGGATGGCGCAAGTGCGAGAGGGCCTTAGAAAACGCATAATAAGAATATCCTTGCCCACAGTCTGGCCTGCTATAAGGTTGTGGTGGGCTGCGAAGGCCACCACGTAAGCCTTAAGGGTGGGTGGGGAGAGTCCCCTATTCAGCAGGGGTCGCAGAAAAGAAAGTATCAAAGATACCTGACATTATAAGGGGTTTTCGTTGCGCTCTACACACCACCTCGAAAATACTGACCATTTCACAGCATAAGCGTGTCTTGTAGATGGGGCTCTAGCATGAGAGATGGTATTTAGTACGTGCTCTGGGAGGCAAACAGGCTGTCGTCGAGCTGCCACATATGTACAGTAGTGCCCACAGGCTGGGCTGTGGGTGCCAGATTGAGCCCTCTGCCTGAGAGAGGTGGTCCTGTCTCCGGGGAATGGGCCACGGGGCTGCCATCAGCATCGTATGCAGGTCTGCAATCCATGGCTTGTTCTCCTTCCTTCTGCCCTGATTCGGCTGATGACTTGGGGAATCAGCGCAAGTGTTGCTGTCTAAAGCGAATAGATCCACTTCCGCTTTGTCGAACAATTTCCAGATTAACTGGGTAGTTTGTGGGAGAAGAGTCCATTCCTGTGGATGGACTCCTCCCCGTGACAGCATGTCCACACCCTGGTTCAGCTCATCTGAGGCACACAGACAATTTGAAGAGGCACTTCGATGACAGACCACCTTAATGATTTATGTAGGGCCCAACAGCTCCTCGGCGTCCAAAGCTACAGAAGGACAATGAGTCCTCTTGCAGCTAGTTCTCACTGTTTCCAAACAAGACTAGGTCACTCACAGCCATGGAGGGACGCTGATATTCTTTCAAGAAGAGAACGGGTGATGCAGCTCTCTGGGGAGATGGTGAGGCACGCTGGGAATCACGTCCTGAAAAGGATGCTATCCTAGCATGGAAAATAGCCAGACTCAGCAGTGTGAGCAGTCAGTACCTGTCAGAGCAGCGTCTGCATGGGATCGTCCGAGGCAGGCGACACACTCACACTCATGGCTGTCTTCAATGTGCAGGAGGGTTCTGCAGGTGGAACATCGGCGAACAGGCATCCGCTCAGTAGAAATTTGCTCTTTCATCAAATTTGTTCTTTTAGAAATACGGCAGATGGCGGCAGGGGAATAGTCCAGCTGCAAAAGGCGTTTTCAACAGCGTTGGCTTCTTAGTCAGGACAGCAAAGTTGCACATCACCTGGATGGGAGACCTCCTGTGTAAACTAGGTCGCTGTTGATAAAGGTGTAAGAGAGGCCAGCAGGGGTTGCTCACCTTGTGGTCTGTGTGGGTCCTAATGCCCCAGTATAGTGATGGGGATACTGTCAAAAGAGTACCGTCTTTTGGATGAGACATTAAACCAAGGTCCTGACTCTCTGTGGTCAATAAAAATCCTGTGACACTCTTAGTAAAGAGTAAGGGTGTAACCCTGGTGTCCTTGGGAAATTCCCACTGGCCCTTGTCCATCATGGCCTCCCAATAATCACCATCCATTGATTGGCTGTATTTCTCTCTCCTCTCCACCTGTAGCTGGTGTGTGGTGAGCACACTGGTGCTGTTGTCCTTCGGCTGCCGTCGCATAATCCAGGTGGATGCTGCACACTGGTGGTGGTTTGAGGAGATGGTTTTAATCCAAATTTCACATATTCACCTCATATTATTTAGTCAAAATATCATAAATGTAAACAATCTTTCAGGAAACAACATAATCTTTGTTTGCAGGATTTTCCTGCATAAACTCCCTTTCTTACAATGGATTAAGATCTGCCTCCACCTAATCAACAACTAATGGTTTGAACCAACTTTTTTAATCGTCAAGTTTCACGTGAATGTACGTCACAATATAGATGAAAAGATCTGTAATTACTTCTGTTACACTGCAGGAAATTAATTGTATGTGGAATCTTTTCATTTAGACAGAAAAAAATGTATCATTTGTAGATTCAATTCTAGAAGCCTTTAACTCATCCATGTTCGAATTACAGCTCATGCGTAGGCCTACAGTATGTACATATGACAGCCAGCATCATTATTTCAACCAAGGAGCCATAACACAGCCTTTACTAAGTACATCATGAACATGAGACTTGTGGGTGTATCAAAACAGGAATCGATTGTTCTTTACCAAGATGGTTGACACCAGTATTCATATTCAAACTTTACTTCTCTGACAGTTGCTCACTTTGCTCACTCATATCCTATAAAAACAGTGTGCATCCTCTTAAAATGAGAATTTCACAGAGATGCAGCTTCAAACAATCCAACATTAAAAAGCATTTCTCCAGAGAAACACCTCCAGCCACTGATGTTTTTGTTTTACTGCACTTCAAATGGAATGGCACTGAGAAGATGCAAAGCGTGGTGCACCGCGGGCTTTTGAATAAGACAGTGTGAGGTAAGGATGACGTTACAGAGTGACTTCAAACTGACTTTCAAACCGGTTTCAACCATTTTGAAGAATTTTTCTATGTTGAAGAACAAGGGAGGAACCACCTGAGGATTGTTTGTTAAGAAAATAAATTGCACTTTGCTGTAATCATTGGGGGAGACAACCAAGTGGCATTTTTTGTGCCCACACTGTATAGCGAGTATGTGTGTATAAACAAAACAAAAACGTTCTCTTTCAGAGAAATATCTTCAGAAAAATACCATCGGTCACCATTCCCTAGTGATTAAATACTTCCTGAAATGGAGTCACAGTTTTCTGAACATTTGCAGCATCAATCAGTTGTTTACTCACAGATTCAATGTGTGCACACAGCACTGCTAAGTAAATGAAAAATTATCTCCATTGCAACAGGATTAATGTTGCTCAAAATAAAGGGTAATAGTTTGCTAGTGAAAGTCTCAGGCCTGGGGAGCCTATAAAAGGGATGCCCTCAAACAGGAGAGAGGGGATCTGACACATCACTGAGCAGAAAGCCAGCTGGTCAATGCCCAACTGCATTGTACTCATGTACTTGTTAGTCCCATTGCATCCCTGTGCATCTCCGGCTCTCACAGCCCCAGAGAGGAAGATCATCATACACGGTGCAAGGACTGATGAGCTATGGCACATGGTTGGACCTGTCACAAAGGCAGTAGATGAAACACTTCTCTTTGTATGCGGCACTAAACGGATAGGAGTGAGTCATTCGCTCACTCGGTTTGTGCGTTCGTCCAATCGGCACGCACACACATCTTACTGTGAGCAGAGATATGGTGAAAATACAAAACGAGGAGGGAAACAATCTGCTTTTACGAGACACATACACGGTACACCAGATTTATGACACTCAAACAGATTTTTTCAGATTTTTTCAGACTCAAATTCAAGTCTCAATCCAGTTTGGGTCTTTTGCATAATTCAGCTCAGTACTCCTGCTCTCTTACAGAGAGGCAATCCACTTCGGTGGACTGTGCAATGCATATTCAAATGAGGTCTAGTACTTATGATCCATAATGCATGGCCAAGTTTCAGTCTCAATTACAGAGCACTCAAACATCCAATCTTCAGAAGTACTGGTAGAGATGAGAAATGAAAACATACTGTTGAGAAACAACTTGTGGCCTAATCAGAGTGGACAGCAGTCAAAAGCTTATGAAAAGGCTTGTTTAAATGCTAAAAGAGTTAAATCAGCACAGAAGTCCACCTTCATGGTCAAGTGTTCACCACAGAGAAAATATAGCACAATAATAGCATTTTAATTATGTTCATATGCCACCCACATGCATGGCATAAGGGCTCCAAGACTGGTTAAAACAATATTTGGATTGGAGTGGTTGTATTTGAGAAGTGGAGAGGACTTGTGAAAGATCTTGAAAAGATTGAGCTTTTTTTCCCCCCTTAAGCCTGGAGTTCTGATTGAAGACAGGCAACGGGCATGAAGAGGACAGGGGAACAAAACTGTGACCCTTAGAGATCTAACGTCACACATCAATTTCACCTTTGGCCCTATAAAATTACACCTTAGGCTATCTTTCCATGGGACTCATTCTGACCTCATAATTAGCCATGGCACTAAAGGTGATGGATTGAACTTTGACCTTGACTCAGAATGAGGCGTTTGTGATGGGGGTAACCACTAAGGCAATAAGAATAACAAAATGGGGGAGCATGAGAGATGACTTGACCCCTTGAAAGTGTCACATCAATAAAGTAATATAAGCCATATGCATAGTACTGTTCCAAGACCTAGTGAGCTGCCTACAGAGGGAGCATCAGAAGGCATCATGGGTGCTGACAAGGATGAGAAATGTCGATTAAGGTTTACTGATTTTAAAATAAATTGATCAATAAATTCATTTTATGAAAACTCCTGAAACCTAGCAAGCTACATACAGAGGGAGCATCTTAAAATATCATACTGTCTCATAATATACCACACTATAGTGAAATGTGTAGGCAAAATCATGTGTATACTCTGTGGAGACAGAAATCCCATAATGCATAGTGATGGGCATAGTGAAAAAAAATTCTAAATGGCAGAAAAGATGACACAAATGTCAATTACAAGCAATAAATGTTTATGAATTAACCAATAACTAATAAAATAATAATAACCTTATTTTAAAAAATATAAGAAACTTATTTTAATAAATATTTGTAATACTCTAATGTATTAATAAAAAGAAATATTGACGAAATGATTTAAGTTTACAAAATGTTTGAGCCTCAAATACAAAAAAATATTTTTTTCTTGAAACTACATAAAAACTCCAAAAGTTGTCCCAACTAGTCAAGCAGAGTTGTCTGAACAAAGAATCTCACAATGTTAAAATTGAGTTATTGTTTTGCTGTTTGTTGATTGTTAATTTAAACTCTTTTGTTGTTATTGTTTTTTTGTCATCATTCTTAGTTATTTGTTGTTTTGATGTAGAGATAAAGAGCTCATCTTTTTAATGTTTGTTGATTTCCACTGTTCTTGAGGTTTGTGTGTCTAGTTTGGAGGCCTAGAGTATGTTAATCCACTTTTAGCTATTTCCTGGATATTTTAGTCTTGTAAGTTTTTTTACAAACAAAGACAAAGTTGACTGCATATTAAACTAAGTTTGTCATTCATAAATAAACATAATGGGATGACATTCTTTTTTAACAGAAGTAACAGAAAAAACATTAATTACCTCAACAACATTAATTGTTGTTTTAGTTGCCGTGACAAGAATTGTTCTATTAGCAAAATATAACAATCAGAATTGCATGAGCAAACAAATTTACATTGGCTAAAAAAAGAAGAACTGAAATACTCAAAAGTCTTACTGCATCAAATTGCCATTTTTTTATGTTATCAGTTTAGCCACATGTTTTTTATGTGCAACAAAGAGTTCTGTCTAAACCAGCCACTTATGAGGTTCCAGGATGATCAGAATGCTGGTTAAGGCAGCGGTCTAAGAAGGCAACGAGGCAGATCACAGGGTTTTGGAACAGTGCTGAAGAGACTACATTTTCATTTAAAATTGTCATTTTTATACAACTTAGTAAAATTGTGTCCATCCACGATGCAATAGAGGTGCATCCTCAGATAACACAGTGAGAAACTTCATCTTTGTTTAAACACAAAACGATTAACTGAATAAATATGGAGAATAGAAGAAAGGGGTGGCTGAAAAAAACCCTCTGCTTCATCAGCCACAACACAATAACAAGCCTCAGCTTGCCTAATTTCCCACAGACGACTTCTCCATGCAGCTGCTAGAGAGCCTGGATCTTTAAACATCTCGTCCTTTGAGGAAATAACGGGAGACACCTTTCTTATAATCATTGCTTGCAACATTTCATTTCGCACCATGAAAGCAACACAGTAGTGCACTTATTTAGAGCTGTAGGATACTATTCCCCAAATTCCACCTGCCATATTTTCTGTCACAACTCACAGCAGACACTGCTTGAGTGGCTATTTTTAGTGGACACCTCATAGGCCGTATTTGGCTTTTAATTGGTTCCTTTCCTCTCACCACTGAGCTGAAGTCACAGAGCAATTCCAAGCTGTGTGGGTTGCATGTACAATGATCCCCAACTGTTTTGCAAATTTTATTCTACCTGCTCAAGCTTTGAAACACAAGAGAATGTGCACTTTAAATACAACAGAAATCTCCAAAGACGGGCTCCTCCCCTCAGAAGCGCGGCGCTAACAACGCACACACTCGATAGTGAAACGTGCACACAGATGTCTGATACATCTCTGGGCTCACCCTTCAGGCTGTCAGTCTAGCGTCTCTCTGCTGTATTTGTGTCGGTATATCTGTAGACCTCCGTGTAGCTATAATTTACCTCACATCTTGTTCTGTATTTGTGTTCGGCATTACCAGGGGAAGGTCTTTGGAGACTGACACAAAGTAATTGATACCCTTACAATGGTTCCCACAATAGCTGCATTTGATTGACTTCTCTCTCTCCCTTCAGTCTTGTTCCTTTTCCCTTTCTTTCCCTTTCATTCCTTCCCCGTGTCCCGCATGATTGTGAGTATCACAGATTTGTTCTTTGCAGGCAGTGCTGCAAGCTTTGGCCGTGACTCCATAAAGCTATCACCCAATGCAATCCATCCAAAGACAAATTGCTCCGGCTGACAAACACTCAGGTAGAGAGCAGGTTTCTCAGCAGCTGCTGAAATTATACAGAGCTGAGTTAGGATAGAAGATCAAAGCCATTTCATTTGACAAGACAGGAGAAGAGAGGATTTTGAGGCCTGCGCTGTGATGGCGGTGAGAATGAGCTACTGTCCGTCTGTCTGCTCCGAACGTGCTCTAATAACACGTACGTTTAACTCCAAAATTAGAACGTACTGTAGCGCCGTAGCGGCTTTAAATTCGATTCGCCGCGGTTTGTTTTGGAGGCTTTCTTTATTGAGCGTATTTCGACACAGTATGTTTTTGACCCTGCTAGTATTAAACCTTTTATCGCTGCACATTTATTACGTTCCAGGTCTTTAAATGCCAGTGTTCTGTAGCAGATAGGAAAAGAGCATTGTGACCTCTACCGAAGCTAATCGGGGATCATCATCGGCCCATTTGTCAGGATAAGCACATTGTGGAGGGTGATTTCCTGCTCCCTTTTTAGTTTTTTTTTTTTTTTTTGGAAAGGGGAGGGCATCTTCACAGAGTGTTGCTTATCCCTGGAGAGTTTGAGGGCAAAAACTTCTCACCAGTCTTACTCCCAGAACTGCTGATAGCTAAGCAGCAACCTCTTCTACAGGGAGGCCTGGAGCGATGCTTAGAGTGGAGGAAGAAAGAAGAAAATAAACTGCCGATGGTACGAAATGGCCAAAGGCAAATAGGTAAATCATTAGCACGTCCCACTTCTGCCTCTAGTGTCTACTGTTCTTATTGACCCTCTTTTTGTTCTCCACGGGATGTGGAACGAGGTTGGGAGGAGGCTCTTCAGAGGAGGCCGGAAATTTGACGACTGCTGGGCGGCTCAGACAAGACAGGATGCTCAATGTCCAGCATATGCTCAGAGATTTGGTTAATAAATAATTCAATTAACCGAGACCCATCTGTTCCTGATGCACTAGCGGAGATGCAAAGATACAGAGCCCAACTATCAGCGCACAGCTGTGTCTCTGCATCCTGAACTATTCCCATTTTTTATTCCCTCTCAATGTGCCGTCGTAGCACCGCAGCTGAAATCTAGTCGAGGGGGCAGAGAGGCCACAGTAATATGTGACAACCGGAAATAAAACGTTTCATGAATTATTCATTCAAAACCTTTAGATGACCAAATTAGATTCCTCTCTTAACACCCCTCTATGTTGCCGCCACTGGTCTTTGTGTGTCTGGGGTTAATTTGCACATTAATGAATTAAAGCTAATGAACACAGCACAACAGGAGTCATTTCATATTGTACTCTTGAAGCAGTTCACTCTGCCTTTTCTTTCCTTCATTCATAGACCAAGCTTTGACATTGCTAGCATTGGTCACCTCTAATTCAGAAAACATTTAAGAAAATAATGAATCAGGAGGGGAATAGATAATTTTATTAAACAGCTCTTTGAAATACTTGATTAGAAATCGTCTACCACAAATTAAGCAGTCAAATATATTTTTTAAAGTAATATTTAATTGCTCGTGGCAACATGCATATTTTGGAATTTGGTAGCACGGCCTCTTACTATACAAATGATTACCATGACTACCGACTGTAATACAACTGGAGGACAGGATTCATTTTAATAAATGAGCATAAAACCTTTGGTAACATGGAAATTAGTTCAATAGTTTACAAAAAAAAAAAAAAAATTAGGCAGCACAATTCTTTTGCTAATTATAATTCGATTTTTCTGAGCAACAAATAAGCATATCATGATTTCTGAGTGATTTCTAAATTATCACGAGACAATGAAATCTGGAGTAATAATTGCTGAAAATTCAGCTTTGCTATCACATGAATACATGACATTTAAAATATATTACAGTTGATTTAATATTTCACAATGTTTTTTTGATCGAAAAAATACAGTCAAGGTGAGCATTACAAATAAAAACAAATGTTTAATGTGTATACATGCTCCTCTTTGTGTATTTCTCTTTGCTCTCTGCTGTTGCTTTCTGAACTGCTACTTTTACTGCCATCTCGACTGGAGACGAGCTTTATTTTGACAGACCTTCTCTGAAATTTGTCTTGATGTATCGGTGTAGCAATGCTAGATTGACTGCATGTCACTTTTGGCTCCTTTGCTGGCCACCGGTGTCATTTAGCTCAATGTCATTTCAGTGCCTTCTATTGCAATATCACATGAATAGATCTGGCTGCTCTTCAAGTGAAAGGCTAGAAATTGGTGTCACGTCAAGTTGGTGTGGATCGGTTGCAATTGGTTGACTCAATTCATCCCTAACGGCGAAAACATCCCTTGTCGAAAATGGTTCTTTCAGTTTGATGTAAAATTTAAGAGGAGCTTGCTTGGATTCTTTGTGATGTCTTTATACAAATGGGGCACTTGGATGGATGAAAAACCTCAGTTGTCACTGATTTGTAAACTTGGTTCTATGGCTGCTCTCCACTTGACTCGAGGCACATATAAATGTCACTTCTCATATGCAAAGTGCAGCATGAAATATGTAGAAAGTAGGGGTAAAAATGTACCAGTTGTGACTGTCACTCAGTTTTACAATATATGGCTCCAAACTGTAAGCATACAACTAAGGATGACATGGTTTGTTGGAAACAAACTCACTGCATTATAATTTAAAAGAAAAAGCTTCTGGAAGGTCAATGTCAACTTTTTCCTACTCCTGCTTGTTAGAATAGAGTAGGCATTTACACTAACATCCCTTAAGACCTTTTGTCAATGTTAAGTCAGAAGGAACAGAGGTGGGACCATTGAAACTCCCATATGTTTACATTCATCACACAAACCTACAGTTTCAATGGTGGCTCTTTCATCCAATCAGACCTTTAACCTGATTGGCTGAGCTAACTGTTGCCACCCCTCCCTTAGCAACACTTCAGCATCGTAGTGTGAAATGAGCTCTTTGTTGGGTGACCTTGTAAGAAAACAAAAAGGTAGAATAAAACATATAAACCCTGAACATTAACCAATGACTTCAAAAACCTGGCTACTCTGCTGACTGTAAAATATTATGGTTGACTTCGTTGAAGAATGTGAACAGATTTCTGCTGAAGCTCCACACCTGAATGGAGAAATATCTAAAGGCCTGCTCTCACTGTCATGAGTGCCCTCTAGCGCCACTAGAAGGTACTCTCCTCACTTCACCATTGCTGCGTCCGAAATCGCATACTGCGAAGTAGGTACTACATTTAAAACCAAACGTACTACTCGACCGTTAAAA
>JAUMHR010000052.1:16410149-16421327 GCA_032361145.1 Enteromius fasciolatus
AGCTTCCATTTAACATATATAACACGCTTTGTGTATGTGGGTTCCTCTCCATTTGTGGTTACACTTTAGAATAGGGAATACAAAAGTGTTATAAAAAAGATCATTCCAATCCTTGATTCTGATTGGTTAAGCTGCATTTAAAGTTGTTGTTAATTACAAACATACATCTTGACATTTTTGTGTTGCTCAGGAACAACCGCAACCGTTTCTGAGGAACTACATTGTTTGGTGGAAGAATAATGTTTTTATAATACCGTTATACTTTAAATGCTCTGTTTTATTTTGTGAAACCTTACTACATATAGGAAATAACAGTTTTATAAAAGCAATAAACCCTGTGAAGCAGTGGTTTGCTGTGGATTTATAAGAGCTAAGGGGTGTTGTGAGGCACAAAGGGAAGCGGCTTCTTGTGGCTTATTGCTTTAATAAAAGCTTAAATTAATTCTGTTCATCACATACAGCAATTTTTTTTTCAGATTCATATGGATTTCTGTCATGGCAATTGTCTGATTTCTAACCAGAATTTATTGGCATGCACTGCTGGTGCTGCTGAGAACATTTAAGGATTGGTTCAGCTTACTTAAAGTAACATGAATGCATATTAAAGATCTGAAAAACATGAGATCTGTACAGGTGGAGCTGGGGAGGAAGAGGGTAAACAAGATTTCTCTCATTGTACTGTAGGACAATCGGTGGCTAGTGAATGGAATAAATGTTGTGGTTATCTTTAATAAGTCTAACGATGTACTGCCACCAAGTAGTTTCTTGAGTGAACTGCAGATTTCTATTGTGATTTTTTTACTTTTTGAAATTTTTGTATTGGAAATTCGAAGAGCCTCAAAGAGCATAATTTGTGTTATGCAGATCATGTTGAACAAACATCTTCATCCTTTAAGTGGCACAAAGCGGGTGATAACGCCGGGCTTGTGAGGATGGCATGATGGTTTGCCCTTGGACAGGATGACATCTGCCTGCTGACTGCTACAGTCTGTCGCTGCTGACTGAGTCCTGGTGAAATGGGGCTCTGGGTATAGCGAGGGAGAAATGCAGGTTGCTCCCCAGCTGTGCAAGAAAATCCCTATTTCTATGTGTGAGTGTGCACACATTGAACTTCATTTGAGCGCATGTGTGGTTATTCCTCACAAGCAGCATAACATATTCACAGACTCTAGATAAACAACTAATGAAATCCCTCTTTGCCTCCTAATCTAAATACCAGAGAGCACCTTGGGCACTTCAGCAGACTCCTGGCAGGAAACCAACCTGCTGCTCAGAGCTTTCCCATTACCCTCCTCATCTTCCCTCTGCCTTGGCCTGCACATCAAACAACTTACTGTATACCTACAGCACGGGCAGTGCAGAGATTCTCAGAATGTACTCTGAAACAACAGTGTTTTATGGGTGCTGGGCTACACATGGTGACAAATGTAAAATAAGCACCTGAAAGACTAATGGCCCAGTCTTCTGCTGAGGTCGTAAAAGAGCTGTAATTTTTGCCTGAGTGACAGGTAACATGGCTCTAAATCATTTGTTCTCTTTTTCTCTCACTTCAGTTGTCTCGTTTCTCCACCCCTGCAGTCTCCAGCCGAGCCCGAACCTGGTCCCGCTCTCGCAGCACTGGAATTACTATTGGCAAATCGAGCCAGGCAGGATTAATTGTAATTCAAGGTCTATTACTGCAGTGCTTGCTTGCTTTTGCTGGATTGCCGGTTGGGCACAGAAAGAATGACTGTTCTGAGAACTGCCCCGCTCCGAGATTGTTGATTAGCCTTTTGATGGAATTGGTAAAGCAGTGGAGCTTGACTCACGGTGGCCCTTCACAAAAGGGGGGAAAAAAAGAGAAAAGATTTCAGAAGAGTATAGAGAGAAGATGCTGGGGGGGAGGGGGGTTATAAGAATGAAGTGAATCTCTGTGTGGGGGGCATGAGAGGATTATCAGATCCCATCAAATGTGGAGATGTGCTGCCCCCGTGAGGAAAGATGAAAATCAAAGGAATCAAAGAGAGGGAGACACAGACAGAGGGAGAGCAGAAGAGAGTGAGTAAATATCAGTGTTGTTATTAGGTTTTGCATGCCGGCACTGATTTCCAGCTGTCTCGCAGCCAGGGCTCCTGCGACTCTCTCAGCACTCGTAAATGTCACACATCGTACATGCCAGTGTGATTCAACACAGCCTATATTTACCTCCCCGAATGGCAGCGTACACCGCCACGGATCACCACTGCAAAGGCTGCCGAATCTTATGAGAGGATTTGGACGTTGAGCCTAGTTTTGAAGAGGAGGACACCATCCCACACCTCCACCTGCCAAACGCAGAAATGCATTATGCAGATCTTAAGATCACAGACTACAGGAAGCATCTGTACGGGAAGAAAACCAGGCTAGCTGTTAGTCAAGGCTTTTATATAGAATATAGAAGAGCATTAGAGAGAACAAAATAAAGCAAGGTTATGTGGAGTGTATCAGTGAGGACCAGAGAAACGGGTTTGGTAAGGGATATTCTCATTCAAGAAATTTCAGTTGGATTATATGTACAACAAATCCGTTGTTATATGCATAACAAACATGAAAGTATTTCTATGTACATGCATGTGTTTATTTATTTAGTATATACACATCTCATATCCTGAATAAGAATCTTCATAAAAACATAGCCTTGAGCAAATACACAGTGCAAGATACATATGCTGCACTGCTGCAGACACATTTCTACTTATTATACATTTTATTATTTTGTATATGCTATTATATTATATTATTATGTCCTAACATGGCTTTTGGTGACAAAAAGAGCAAAATAAATTTGGTTAAAAAGAGAGAGAGAGAGAAAGTGCATGATACAATTTCAGCATCTTCACCTGGTTCATATGTTTAATTGGAATAAAAATAATTCAAGTGTTTATATACCATATATAAAAAGGGATGTATATCTCATATATTGATGATATCGTACAAAAAAAAAATACATATTATTTAAAATGATTTAATACTTATATAAATATTATATAAAATTAACAAAAAAAATTATATTACATAATAAAGAGTATTATATATACACTATTACATTATATGTTTATAAATATTATAATACATTTGTAAAGTGATTACATTTTAAATTATGTATTATGTGGTGGCTAAAACAAGAGCTAAATAAAATTTGCATTTTTACCTGGTACCTAGGCCTTTGTGGATTTTAAGACACATTGTAATTAAAAATAATTAAATTTATCTAATATTATTATATAATATATTTAGTTATATTATTAGTATGTTATTTATCATATCATACAGTATTGTATAATATATTATATGACATATAAAAGTGTTATTTTAAATTATTAGATTGTACACTTTATTATATTATGTTGCATATTATATAATTATTATAAATAAATAAATAATAATGAAAAAAAAATATATATATATATCATACATGATTTATTGATATATATATATATATATATATCAATCATACATGATTGATAAAAATAGAACAAAAATTTACAATTTATTCTATCAGACTGGTTATTTGAAAAGCAACTGGTCTATACATCAAAAAACAACTGGCACTCAACATACTATCTCACTAAAACCTGCTTTAGCATCCCGTTGTAAAAGGACCATTTGACAAGAGTATTATGGCTGTTTGGTTGACTGTTTTTGACAAATACTGGTGCTGATCTCTAGTGAGATGCTTTTAATCATCTGGCTTGCTCAGAAATTCTGCTGGTCTCTGCACACATCTGCACAGGTGATAGGTTTACTTCACAGCCCAACATATATGTTGTGCATATACGACCTTGAAGCGTTGTGTCTTTCAAGGGAACACAAGCATAACAGTCTTTACGCTTGGCTGCACCAGCTATGATTATTTATTTATCTCTTGCTGCATTTATTCCCTGTGCAGCATTCTGGCTATCTGCTCCGCTCTCCTCATTAAAGCTTTGGCTTTCTCTTGTCCTTCATCTTCTTATTGTGGCTCTTTGGTGGAAAAAGAGGGCGCTGTGGTTGAGGGAGCTCAGTGTGGAGCCGATTCGGCCGACTTGGTAAACAAGTCAGACCTTTATCTGAGAGAAGACTCCAAAAAAGGGCCTGCTGGGTGAGTTGGGCCCCAGACTGAGGTCCCTCCCTATCTGGGAGAGCTTGAGCACAGCAGGAGACAGCCTTTCAACAGGAACTTTGATAAGTACCGAAGGGACACTTTTGCGAGGAGGGTCCCACACAGTTACCTCCAGGGAGGTTGCTGTGCCTACGACAGATATCCCACCGTATCAACAGCTCATCTTTTAAGATGGAGAGACAGCAGGAGGATTCATTAGTGCCTGACTAAACAAAGAACCATGTGTTTTCTTGCAGAATTGAATTGAATGCGGTCTCGTTGCTTTCCTCAGTTATCCTCCACTGCGAGCGTTTTCTATGAGGACAACATGCGTAATTGAAAAATCAAGACTTTTGAATCAAGAATCATGATCAAAAATTCTGGTTGATGAGGAAATTGGAATGGGTACATAGTAGAAAGTCCTCTTTTTGAAATAATCTTCTCATTGATCTTTCTTTCACAAACCAGATAATGTATTTCATCCCTTTGCATCATCCAAGTAAAGTCACCATTTTTTCTCCCTCAAGCCTCGCAAGTAATTTAATTTTAAATTATTCCCACTTTGAATTGAAATCGATTTATGAATGAACGGCAATTAAAAACCACAGAGACTTTTTTTAGTAAGCCTCACTCACATTGTATTATTGATAACTGAGTAAATTTAGACAAATTAGTGAGGTGACTGCAATTTAGACTACCGCGTTGAAGAGGAAACTGCGTGTTTGTTTTCTCTTCTCAGGCCCCCTGTGTGTGATGTTGGGGGAACAGAATCTGTTATTGCAAACCCTGGAGGAACAGACTTCAGTGTGATCAACATGAGGCCCGGCTCCTCTCCTCGTCTTTGGACGCACAAAAAGGCCACATTTACACATAGCCGAATTTATATCAACCCGCATAAATACGCCATTGAGCGCCAATAATAACGTTGCCAAACCTATGGGCAGCAGTATAAGGAAAAGAATCAAGCCATGCAAGCCAATCAAAATCCTCAGAATCGACACCAACGAATAACACACGCGACTTCCTGTTCCTTTCAAAACAGCAAACATGGCACAAAGTTCATTGTAAATAGGGTGCTCGCATGATGTTAAGCATTTTCTGGCACATAATGTGACGTTTGAGAACCTAAAACCCTGTTTCTCCCAGTTGACATGGCAACACATAACTGGCGTTATCAGAAATCACCACTTTGGCCGGAGTTTTTAGAAATAATCGTTTTCTGTGATAAAAACAGGGTTTTCGTGTAAATGAGAGGCCAAACCGCAGGGAAATATCTGCGTGTAAACGGGGCCTAAATGTGACCAAATAAAACAATGATAAGAAATGTCTTTCATCCATGAGCTTGTTTTAAACTCGTCTCTTTGAACGCTGCGTGACACTGTGAGGTCGAGGCTCATTGTGAAGATCTTAACTTAATTGCATTTTAATCCAGGTTCTCCTCAACAGGTCATAGTTTCTCTCAATTCACTTCTCTTGGCATCGTCAGATCATTAACCCTCATTAAAATTAAGAGAAGGGCTAACTGTTTTGTTCCAAAGCTCTTAAAAACAGGCTGCTGATCCCTTAAAAACATACAAAAAGGGTACAACCAAACAATCAGTGTTATGTCACCCTTGTGCAATTAACTACCAAACTTTTAGAATCTCTGCTCAATCTGCACTAAATCACATCTAATATCATGTTGCCAGATCTTCAGATTGACAGCATTAGTTTGGGACTCTATAGCAGATTTTATAGCGACCAGTTACACTTTGTTCAGTGTCATGTTTGGGGTTACAAAATGTTGATGTCCCTTTTATAACAAACCAGCAATAATAATTCATTTAAAAACATTGTCTTCAGTCGTCATGAACTCCACATTCTTTCGAAAATCCAGTGTTTAGTTGATCTTGTTAAGCAGTTATTATCAAAAGGCCTATACAGACAATTGTTTGCAATGTAAGCTTTTTTCAGTATTTACTAAGTTAAGGTCCTTGTTCGCTGAGTCTGAAATCTTCATATGCATTTTTGTATTCGTCATTTAAACCTTGCACACAGTCAAATGCTATAGATGCATAACACCTTCCATTTTATTTTATTTTTTCAAACGGATGAAAGTTTTGAATAAGGAGTGTCAAAATGATTGACACAACATGAGGTCACGTAAATTTTTAACATGTTTTTTTTTTTGCTGTACGAATCAGGAATGTGAATGTTTTTTGTCCAGCACTCACATAACTACCTACAAATTTTTAGTGGCTATTTAATTGCCATCCAAATATGTAATTCTCTAAATTTACAAAAAGGGATTCATTTAATATTTACTGTTTAAATCTGAGCACTTTACAGTAACTGTTGTACGCTTTACTTAAATAAGAACCATCTCAAATAGCCAGTAGTATAGTAGCAACAATTATGCAATACAGTTTTATAATAATATATAATCTAAATAAATTATATAAATTAATATAAATTTATTCATATTATTTCAAGCATATGAAATTTTATTTATAGCAGACAATCATGCTACTGACCACGTGAGCAACATGTTTTTAAGCACCACAAAACTTGCTCCTCCACTGAGAATAACTCACCAGCTGAATGCATGAGTTTTATCACTAAAGTGGTGTTTAAATGTAATTTTACAGACATCCACATGAAAAACAATCACTGTCTGAAAAGGACTATGGTTGTGCACGGCTTTCTTCCTTTCTTCCAGGTTTTGGCATCACAATGTCTTTGTTTCGAGGCAGGTAATGAACCATTAATGAAAGCAGCACACACACATTTTGGTATTCCTGTAGGATCAGATGACAACGCTGAAACTCCCGAAGCGTTTCCCATTTTTTTTACCGTATGCATCAGACATTTAGCTAACAGTCTGTGGACGTAACATCTGAGGCGAAAAAAATAACAGCCACCTTTATCAGTGAGGTCATCAAGGTTAACTTGGCACCAGTCTGCATTCACAAGTAAAGGAGACACTACAAAAGTAACTTGCACAGACAGGTGACTGACTCACGGTCTGACTTCCATAAAAAGGGCAGAGTACATATTTTTCAGTATATAAATTACTTCACATTTCTTTCTTCTCATGAGAGTGGCTGCGTTACCAAGGACAGCTGCATCTGCATGAAAGGCCTCACTACAGATTTCATCTCATGGCTTAATGTCTCCTCAGCCTGGTGTCAGGCCGAGGGCCACTTCCATTAAACAGGCATTGTCCACAGCCCAATGCCATTTCATTTGTCAGTTTCACTGGGTAAGTGCCTGTGATATATCATCTCCCACCGCCTTCCTGATAACGAGAATGGAGACTAAGCACTTTCGTTGCACCCCTTCCCAGAAGCCTTGGCATGGAAGGGGGATATGAAGCAAATACACTCAGTGGAGGAGGAGCCATCTTCATAGATGTCTGAGTAACTTAAGCGATAAATATAAAGCACGTGGCTAGATACAGTTAAGTATTGATCAGATTTACCAGAAAACCTATTTCGAAGCTCAAGAAATCATGGTTAGCTTGACAACTTTATCGAGAGGTCTACCATTTAATACTAAGCTTTGTTAAATGAGTTTGGTTTTAGCCTGATACATCTCAAAGTACCACTTACAACATCTCAGGCTCAACTCAAAAGGTCTTTTCTTTCATTTGTTATTTTCATCAAGCTTCATTTGCTTCGTAAAATCCAATTATGATTACAGGAACGATGATCGCATAGAATAAATCAACAAGCAATAGTCGGTGACTGCTATTTTTCTCTGACACTATTAGGTCTCTGCATGAAGCCGGTCTCCAGGGAGCCTGCTCTGTTTTTCTGTGTTGCGGGAAAACGTCTAAAGAGCATGTCTTCATTCTGTTTAGTGAGACTGACAAGTCCAGACTGGATTTATTGATTTTCTCACCTCTATTTCTTATTTCAATCTAAATGGAGAACATTCTGTAGGTGCTGAGTATTTTTTAAAGACCTTTACGTCACCCCTTTTCTTCCATTTTAAACCTATACTGCCCTTTCAGGACACTAAAATGTCTGAAAGCAGGCACAGCAAAAGGTAAATACTCCAGATTTGGGTTTTTTTAACGGAGCACATAAATCTCACTTTTTATATGATGAGAACTTTTCTTTCTGGAATCATCCGTTCGGATTTGTAAGCAATAGAAAAAACATTGTAAAGGTGAAGCCTGCCACCTTCAGTTAGTGGTGTGATGTTGATGAGAGCTCGTGCTGACACACGCACCTCCAGCAAACATGCAGTTGCGACCAATTTCCTGAAAGATCTCTATTTATAGCCCTCTGAAGAGCTGCACCATGCTACAAAGGATACTTAAAAGTGCTTAATTGTGCACATTATGCCTCTAAAATGAACTCCGGTGAGGGCACCCTTGTGTGCTGCACTCCAACAAACTTACATTTTCCTCTGTACTCTTCTGTCCAATGTTCTGCTTGCACTAATTAGGGCCTGGGTGACATATGGTAAACATTTGCCGCCGATTTGTTCCTGCTTGCTTTTCTATGCATTTAGTTGAGTTTAATGCACCTTGTGCCCGAATGAGAAAGCTCAAATGTACTCTTAGTGCAGGGAGAGGCCTTTCATTAGTGCTATTAGAAAGTGGCAGGAATTTAAATTGGTTGCGATAAATTAACAGCCCCACTGGGAGCTCAGGCCTGAGCCAGCTAATATGCAATTATATTAGGCAGCTTTGCATCTCCATCTCTGCTTATCTGGAAGAATGCATGCTGGGAAAGGGGCCCTCCCACCCAGCTCAGGGATAGGAGGCCTGCTGGATTAAATGTTCAAATGGTTAATTGGGAACAGCTTGTATCTGCAGCACTTACTACGAGACATCAACATTGTCTGCTTTAAAAGCACACGGATATTATCCTGAACAGACGAGTGTTTGCTTCATTTTATGACTTCAGAAACAAAGCAGCTTCATTTATATCGAGACCTAGTGGACGCTAACAATGTAGCATGTTAAAAAGAATACATCAGCGAGTGCCGCTGAATCATGCTGCTTTCTCATCTAACACCTGTTGGCTTCAGATAAGCATTTTTGAAAAACCCTACGGAAAAGATGTAGGCAGCCATGTAGAACACAGAGCAAGGACATTGTTTGGATTCCCAAATGTTTTCGGTTAAGCATTTGTTCGCAATCTAAGGCATGTTTGCCATTGCACATGTCTTTTACTTTCTCTTGACGCTGCTTAAATGCCTGCCTGTAAGCCGTGGGATGCCTATTAGCAAATTTGCCCACTATTGTGTTCCAGAAACTACAGCTGTTCTCTTTAATAGAAACGTTTAAAAACAGGCGTTGCTGTTTTGATTGAAATTAAATTGAAATTGACTTGTCATGCTGTGTTGTCTACCAACTACAAATGATCCAAGTAATCAAGGAAGACATGACAAATTCAGTGGAAAACCTTGAGAGGATGCAACATGATGTTCTGAGACCAGCAAATGTATGTGCTGCTTACATGTCTGTCATGTGGATGTCATCTTTGCGAAAGGCATTTTTCACTCAAAGGACTAGTGAATTCAATCTCTTTCACTTTAAAGTTCAATATTGCGCACACGCCGATAGACCTGATAAAACAGACCCGCATCTCGAATCATCAAACGGTCTCCGGCATCTCTGGAATGCAACATTACTTCTTATGCTTACCAAAGATGGTTATCACCATCTCCTTAACACAAGAAACAGCATATGTTTTCCTCTTCTGGCTGCTATTTGTAGATTTACTACAAAGTGCATCTCAGTCAGCTGCACACCAATGGTTTCGCCAGGCTCATGTATTCCTGAGATAAGGAAACACTGCATGCTGAAGACAATCAAACAACCTTGTCCTCTGGACAATGCACAGCATGGTTAGTGACCATGATTAACCTCCTTCTCATGGTGCTTGTGTTCATGGGGATTTAAAGAGATAATTCATTGTTCTGGAGAAATATCAGCTGGATTCAGATATGCAGTCTGATTTAACGTTAGGCCGCAGAGTAAAGGAAAGCCTCTTATTGTAGCGTCATGCTACGAGCATCCAACTGATAGCCTCTTGTACCAAATTAAAGCCCCTGTGCTGCTCCGTCTGATAGCCTTCACATTTGTTTTTCAAAATTACTAATACTTGTTTTGGGAGTTACAGTGAAAATCACACTTTAACATTTACTATTAAAATCATTATCAGATCAAATCAATAGCTACTGTATATCAGAGTGTAAAAGATTATAATAATAAATACTAATAATAATATTTTATTTTTGGAGAAGGTCAGGTGTATTTTAAAGTTAGTTAACATGGGGTCCATTTGAGAAATATATTTTCAAATGTTTAATATATCTATATAATATTTATTGTTTCTCCTTTATTGAATAGCCTGTATAATTTTCCCAGGGCTGTCTGGTGATTTGTAGATTTACACATTTCGCAAAGATATTAGGTAAGATCTAATACTTCATTCCTAACTTAATTATAGAATTAATGTTTTAGCCTATTTATAACTCGCTCCGGCCTTTATTTTAATTGGTTTCATGATATGTACGTATCCAGAAAACAGAAACCGATTGTATAACGAATATACTTGCGCGTTTGCTTATGAAACTAAAATCCATTTTTTAAAGATAGAACTTCATTGTAACTTAATTACAATAATTAGCCTATCCCTAATTATGACACACTCATTAAATACCTCTTCTTGATGGAAAACAGGTCAGCCTACTTAACCATCTGTAAAATGAAAAAAAAAAGCTTTTTGGCTAAAGCTATGCCATCATATAAATACAAGCATTTTGATCTATTTCTGTACTTTTGAAATCACTCAAGAAAAGTAAGCACAACTCTAAACATCAACAAGATTAGGCCGTAGTAATGTGATTTAATAGCTACAACTGAATAAAGACAACGGTAAATTGAGTTACTTACATTTTAGGCACAGTATTCCCAGTCAGTGGCGTCGTTAGGCCTATTTTAGGGGTGCTGAAGCCTCCCTAAACTATTCTTAAGCCCCCCTAAATAGTTTGGTGTTTTTCTTTTTTTTTTTTTTACAGAACTTGCAGACAAATTCAATATAAAGATGCAGGAATATGAGTTTAAAGAAATAATAATA
>JAUMHR010000052.1:16428870-16444659 GCA_032361145.1 Enteromius fasciolatus
TGTTTTAACGGTCGAGTAGTACGTTCGGTTTTAAATGTAGTACCTACTTAAGCAGTATGCGATTTCGGACGCAGCAGTAGTGTTGGAGGGGCCTCCATGAACGTGGTTGGGAACCACTTCACTAGAAGGCAGTAAAACTCTGACGCCTTTTATTCCTTTTCACACATTTTTTTTTAATAAAGCATAATTTTCACAGAAATACTGGAAGAATATTATTCTATGACTTCAAAAAAAATATTAATATGCTGAGAGATTTGAAAACTGACGCATTTGAACATTCGCATCACACATATCCATGTTCATATCTATGGGTTCATACACAGCAGGTTTGTTCAGTAGCGCATGGACTACAAAGAGGAGCTCCGGTACTGGTCAAATTTGCATATAAGTCTTTTTTTTTCCCCTTTGTTAACACAATCGTGTTTGGTTTAGGGTTGGGTTTGATGTAGGGCACAGAATACTTCCAACATGATAGAGTGTACATTTTTTAGTGACAGTCCCCGTATATTTGAATTCTGAACTGCTGCAATATGTAACACGGTACTACGTATTGAACCCGTGTTTTAGCACCACTAAGTGGATATTTCTTTTGGAAACAGCAGTGATATGTAGCCTATTTATTGGTGCATATTATTGGTTACTTATATATTGTCCATTAAGATTTGCGAATGTGGAATATGCATGAACCCAAGAGTCAGGATTTATTAAATAAACAAATCACAACCAAACATAACCAGTCATATCCTATTTAGGGGGTCTATTAAAACTCAGTAGTCTCAGGGGAAGCGTGAGATATGCGGACTGTAAATTACCAGCCAGTGTCTGCAAGTCTGACAGATTTCTTTACGAAAATGTGTTATTTATATACTTTTTAACGCTATATTTTGTAATATATGCATTGCATTTTTATTTTTCCTCGTGAAATATTTTGAAGTACTGCCTCTGTTGCCTCCTCGGAGGAAACAACCATAGTCTTTTCTCTCTCAAAGAAAATATAATGGCAAAAAAATACAATTATTTTCTGTGTTAGTGATATAGGGGAAGAGAGAGATCAAAAATAAGGTGTGACTGGATTTCTCGCAGTTTAATCAGATCCTCTGAATGGGATTAGGGTCTCTTGTAATCTGGACTAAAAGCGGGTCGCAAGGTGTGTACTCTGCCAAGTGAGGGAAAGTGGCTTTGGTGAAGCAATCAAGAGATGAAAAAGATAAAGGGATTAGATTTTTAACCTTGATAATCTGGCACTTTGCATTGCCATGTCAATACACTTGTTTTTGTGTTCTGATTTGTTTTGACTTCTGTTCTCCAGAATCCCTTTCTCTCCAGGCTTATACCATTGTTAGGAACTTAAGACCATTCTAACGTCTGCCTAGAGAAGAGTCGCTAGATTGAGATGATTATAATATCAGAGATACAGAATACTGTACATTTGAACCAAGCAGCCTTACATCCATTTACTCACACTGAGTGCTTCTGAAGTCAAGGCATGCAGCAAAAAAAAGATTTAATACTTTCTTTACTAACTGATTATTATTTCTTATATATTCAATTTAGATTTGCTATTGTTTTTTTATTTTCAATATGATTCTGTGTTTAATTCCTTAATTCCATGTTTTCATAATGATTTTGATAGCACCATCTTTCAGATCTATTTTGTATTCAAGGACAGACACCGAGCACACACAGTGTGAAAGTGGTTTTAAATGTATTACTATGTTTAGCATGCATAATTTATGAGCTTTTGTTTTGCATGGCTGTATGAAGTTATGCATGGCATAACTTCATGGTGAATGGATAAACGGACTGGAGTGCTACGCCCTAATTCCCCCACATACACCACACACACACACCTTCTGTCTCACTGTCTCACTCACAAGACTCAAATTCAAAATCATGACTAAAATTAGAGTACATATAAAGATTTTTTAAATGTTTACTAAAAAATGAAAATGCGCAATATAGCTACATATTGTTCCAAAGTTTGAAAGACACATCGTATTCTCAGCAGGGCTGCAAACAGTAACATTGTGAAATTATTATTGTAACAGTTTAAAGTTCAAAAGCATTTAAAATATTTATTATTTAATTGCATCTAAAATAAACAATATATGATTGTGTTCTGTTTAAATGTATTATATATAAACACATACATTATATATTTTGAAATTATTTACATGTGTGTGTGTATATATATATATATATATATATACACACTAATATTTTAAATATTACTATTATTTAAAATATTAGTACTAGTATTAGTAGTATTAATACTACTAATATTACTAATATTTTTACATTAGAGGTGTCTTTTCTGTCGCTATTTAACAAATCAATGTGTCCTTTCTCAAGAAAAGTATCAATACAATTTTTTTAAAAATCTCAGAAATAACGAATCGATGGAATCGTGATGACAGTGAATAAAGTTATTGGAATCACATGTACTCATGGAAAATAACACAGTAACTATGATTCCATTCACACCATTAATAATCTATTGATGAGGTCTCCTTTTGTCTTTATCAAAGCACAGCTGACAAGACAACGAAGTACATGAGCTAATGACAGTCAACTGCAGTGTAATGTACGAAACAAATTAGTGATATATATTTAGAGATAATCCATAATATGTGGGAGTGAACTTTATTCATTAATCATGCTTTAATTAAGACTTAGCCTGCAGCGGTAAAACAAACCCAAAAGCCTGTTTGGACGACTGCGCTCTAAATCTATGCCGCTCAAACAGCATATTTCTGGGAATAGTAGCGCTTGTGCATGTTTGCCCACTCTGTCACGTCAATTTTATGTGTGACTAAAAGACTTAAATAGATGTTTTAGATCATTAACTCTGTCAAATGTTTAACTAATTTAAATTACCAAAATGAAGTTCCAACTCCCAAAGAAACCCAAACGCCTAGACCGTCTTACACCAGAAATCCTGGGAAAACGTAATAATGTCCCTGATAATACCACAAAAGAGAATGCAAATCGCTAAGAAGGTGTGGGAAGGGGGATGGCTTTCAAATCTCACTAAAAACTCAAAATCTCCTTGATATCGTCCAATATATCCCTCTTCTCCCCTCTAATAACAGGCTTAGAAAGTCCTCTCTAATGGATATCTGAGCCAATCCCGTTCATCTTTTATAAGGCAAGGCGCTCCATCCAAATTATTCTCTCTCTGAAAACAACCAGCTGCCAGCAAGTGACTCAGGGTTACAGAGGCTTTCGGATCAGTATTACTCTCTCTTGCTGGATAGCACTAACTCAGTTCTCAGTGGCAAATGGGGCCCTTCAGCAGCAGCTTCCTCAAAATGCAGCATTAGTAAGCACAGAGTCTTGAAACGTTTTCAGGAAACCACCATGTGTACTCTCAGTTCGCATTTTCCACTGGGTCATTTTCCTTCTTTTGAATGGCAGAAATCACCAGTGACTCTGTAAAACACTTTTGTCTAAACAGGGTCAAATATTTAGAGAAGAGTCAGTCTGCAACTGATATTCAGCCGTTTATTTTGTGATCTTCCTCATAGCAGCAGATGATCTAAGAGTATAAAGGCAACTTGTAACAACACAGTCGGTTGGCTTAGAGAGAAAGATAATCAGAAAGAGTGCGGATTTGCGTTGGCAAGGGGGTGGGGTGTTGTCTGACAACATGAACCCCTATCACCCATCGCCCAGATGGAAGTTCCTGAACACAGTGTTTTGAGCGACTGGGCCACTAAATTGGTTCTTAAAGCTAAAGATTATACTAAAGCCACCAGTGAAAGTATAAGAAGATAAACAGGGTATGCAGGGGATAAAGAAGAATGAGAAATAAAAAAATCTGTCTAATCATCTCACCTATATTAAATCAGATAACTATTACAGGAATATTCTTGGTTCAATGCAAGTTAAGTTTAATTAACAGCATTGTACTGTGAATTACCATGAACATTTTTACAATAAAAGGTATACAATGAGACATTAAAACTGGAAGCAAATTGGGCCAGTCTGTAAACATTAAAAAACTCAAGATTTCAGTAGTATAACCATGAGATGTGAACACAGTTTGGTGTGAATAAATTGTACACATTGGAGTAAAATGATTTTGATGAGTTAAATAAATGAAATATTTCCATGACTTATTGGTCTTTTTTTATAATATAAATATTGTATTTTCATCTTGACAAGCATGGCAAAATAGCACAATAAATATAATGACAACAACTTTACAGCTTCAAAAACGTATTTTTTTATAAATAAGTAAATGAGCTTTTATAAAACGTCATGTTTCTGCTTTCAATTTCTCCAAAAGTTGGCCTCATTTGTGTTCCAAAAAATGTTTTGCAATAATACCTTCGATTAAGTTGCATTTCTTTTATTATTTTTTTTTTATTATTATTTATACAAGGCTGATTCATTCTTAGAACCAAGGTTAGACTAAATGAACCCCTTAGTCTGACATTTCTGAAAGATTGCTAAACCTGATTGAAATGAAATCTGCTGACCATAAAGAACTCAAGGTGCAAAAAAAAGTCTACACATAGCTCAAAGTCCCCAGTGAACTAGAGTTACGCTTCTCTTCTAGCTAAGGAATGCATCATTCAGCTTTAGATCTATTCACTTCCTCCCATTGAAACAGTAGCAACATCCCCATTTAAGCCCCTAACCTTGAGCTTCCTGTTGACAGAATGGAAATCCCATGGATCCAACACAGCTGGCCAGTTCAGAACGTTTGTCTCTGCTCACGCTGAGATGATTACACTCAGGAGACTTGACAAAATAAGTCTGTGTGTGAGAGAGGTGTCTCAATCCAAATAGCTTTAGCCTCTTGGCGAAAACCAGTGTTATGAGAAAAAAAAACCTTTCACAATACCTTTCCTAATAGTTTTTCATCATCGTCCCCAATTACCTGCCATGAACGCAAAGTTGCGACATCCCTGCCCTTTAACAGCACGTTTCAGCATGTGTGTGTAATCGGTTAGCAAAGTTCAGGGGTGCTGGTCCGAGCCTCTGCAGCTATGTTTCGGAAGGTTCAAGCACAGGACATGAGCCGAAGATTAGTTTGGGTCTGGGAGGAAGCCGGGGCTGACGTTACGGAAATTACTGCAGGGCTGGAGCTGCTTGATTAGGACTGAAGTGATGGGATTAGCAGACCTCTCTGTTTTGGAAAGGTGTAGGAGGGGAGAACAGAGACTTTGAAGCTGGCATTACTAATCACAGTGGGCGTGATACTCTGTATACCATACATGGGGTTGTGACATCAGAGATAAAAATGTAACGTGATTCATTCTGTGTGACTAATTCCGCTAGCATGTCACCAATGTCGCGCTTAACAGCCCTTCCTCCACAAAACTCAAACCTGAACGCAGTCATGGGGGAATGCACGGAAGCATTCGATCTTTCACCATCGATCTTACATGTTACAAAGTACAATTAATACTTTGTGAAGTACCATGTTGCTTTTGAAATAATATTTACAAAATCACATGTATTTTCTGCCTTCCCGCCATGAGGCAATCCCTATGCTGTGATTACCCACCCTTGAATATGCTTCCCCCGTTTGTTATTGAAAAAGGTATGAAGGGCAAGTAGACCCATGATGAAACTCTCTGGCAATTTTAACTCTCTCAAGTCTTTAAACCTGAAGGGAATATATTCTGGGAATTAATGAATTCAACATGTGAGTGCAAGGAAAGCGACATGAAAGTATCGCCCCAGTCTGTTTTCTCTTACAACTGCATTCTTATTTTGTATCTCTCTGCTCCGGGTCGTCTCTTCACACATCTTAACATCAAAAATAATGCGCTAACTGCCTGTTGGAAGCTGCATTGCAAGCGCTGGTTCTGTAAGTCTAGCCGCCTGGTTGAATGAGGTGATAAAATTAGCATTAATATGCTTCCTGAAAAGTAATTTAGCAACTGGCTTTGATATTTCCGAGTGTTTATTTCTTTGTGATTGAATTAGGCAAAAGCCTTGGAATTTGCGAAACCAATATCGCAACAATGCAAATGGAACTTTTCCCAAATCTAAAGAAAACAAAAGCCATTTTTAAACTTCAGACAGCATGAAAAGAAGAAACATCCTTAGCTTGAATGTGTCTGATGCTATTGTATTCTTCGTGCTGCATAATTTAGCTCAAGCCTTGCAAACAGCAGGATGCATTCGATGCATATTCCTCAGGCACTTCTCATTAGCTTTTGAAGGGGTTCTTTGTGTTTCATTATTAAAACAAATTTTCACTGGTATGACCGTAATACAATTATTCTGAGACGTGTTGCCAAAGCTAAAAAAATTACAGACTTTTACGCTTTCGTTGCTTCATCCCCAATGTGGCAACAAATCATTTGTGCTCAATATGAACGTCTGGTTTCTTGAAAGCGGACCATTTTCAGTATAAGACTAAAGTGGAAGGAAGGCGATTCAAACACGTTATTCCATCCAGACTATGCCCCCGGGTGGATTTAGGATCACGTTAAGTGAACACTAACGTCTCGTTAAGATCAGTCCAAACGCCTCAAACATGCCGTACATCAGCTTTCTCCGAGGGCCTCCATGCGCTTGGCTGCTCACCCAGGCAAATGAGAGAAGACAAGAACCCTGCTATTTTTAAAGCACACACTTCACAAGACATCCACTGCCTCATGTGGTCTAGTCGGTGATGGTGCAGATAATGTCTGCTGGACCGAGGCAGGGTTAAACACCACGGTCGTGCCTGTAGGAGAAAAAGGAAAGGTCTCAGATGACGAAGAGGAACATAGAATACACCAATACCAACTTCTGGAATGAGGAATCCACAGTTTGCCCATTGAAGTCAGAATTTTATTTTTGCCCATACAAGAGATTTGGGTCCCACTTTATATCAAGTGACCCTAATACCTGTGTAATTACATGGTAACTAGATGTGTACTTAGTAAGTAACCACAGTATAAGTACACATTGGCATATAGTATATACAGCTATACTATTTCTGTAACTTCACACATGTAACCCTGGTGGTAAGCATGTAAGTACAAATGTGTAACAGGACATTGGTAACAACACCTTTTTCACCTCATTAAGTACTTGTGTAACAGGAATTTTGTAACAACAGCATGCATAAGAGTAATTGTAATTATGTAAATCTTATTATGACCTTTATTTACATTTTAAAGGTAAGCTCCCTCTAGCAGGCATAAAAATAATGACAATGTCGTATTGCGCCTGTCGTCATGAAATGCCATATGACTGTCATTATCATTCAAAACGCGTTTTGTTTAATTACAGTTTGTGTACTTTTTACACTGATCTCAGTGTCTTTAAAACATATTTTACTAGGTAATTTTGTACGAATATCCACACCTAACGTACTCCTAAACCTACCCATTACAAAAAGGCATTCTGGAAAGCAACCACAATTTATATGTAAAGCCTAACTTACTGACCGTTGCTGTGTAACAACAGAGTAATTTCATTGTAAATCCACAGAAATTGAAATTCACCCAAAATTGAATATTACGCCACAATCTACTCACCCCCAAGCCATCATAGATGTATACGATTTTCTTCTTTCAGACGAACACAGTCTTAGTTTTCTTTTAATTTACCTTTACCAATCTTCCAAGCTTGGTAATGCTGGTGGATAGCGGCCATGATTTGGGAGCTCCATTAATCAGATATATCCACAAGTAATGTAGGGGGTTATCACATGTCCTAAGAAGCAGATCGATAGGTTTTTGTAACCAGAAGATTTCTATTTTTAAAATTATAATGTAAGTAACTGACCTCTGACAACGGCCATATGCGCGTTCCCAAGAGCGTCGAGTTCCAGCTTCTTGGCTGAGCTCTGACTCAACGTATGACACAGTTTACATCATACATCGAGTCAGAAGTCAGCCAAGAAGCGGGAACTCAAGGCTTTCAGGAACCAGCATTACCAAGCTTGGAAGAGTCAGGACAATTGTATTTTTAAAAAAGACTGTGTTTGTCTGAAAGAAGAAAGTCATACATCTAGGATGGCTTGGGGGTGAGTAGATTGTGGCGTCATTTTCTTTTTTGGGTGGAATATTCCTTTAATATAAAGTGTTGTTACCAATATTCTGTTACACATTTGTAACACATACCATTCAGTGGGTTGTAACATATGTGTAGTTACTCGAACATTAGACCTGTAGATGCTATATACCAGGCTTTCTGAAATTTTACTCTGGAGGTCCAGTGCACAGCAGAGTTTAGCTCTAACCCTAATCAAACACACCTGAGCCTGTTAATCAGTGTCTTAAGGATCATTAGAAAATCACAGGTAGGTGAGTTGGAGCTAAACTCTACAGTGCATTGGACCTCCAGGGTAAGATTTCAGAAACCCTTCTATAAACTAATGAGTAATTACACTGTGGTTACATGCGTACGCAACACATCTAGTTAATATGTACACAGGTTTTAGGGCCACTTAATATAAAGTGGTACTGGTATATTATAGAAGGTACAGTATGTTTTAAAATGTTTAATGCAGTCACAACAAATCACTATATATATATATATATATCTTTGGACAATGAAACTGATAGCTGAACCATATGTACTGTACAGTAGCACTGTATGTCTACAGTAACAAAAATACTCTAAAAATAGAGTTTCAAGTTTTAAAAAAAAGTATGTGAAGAGAGTTGACCTTCATCCACTAAGTATAAAATGTTTACCTCTGTCTCCAAGCAGTCATCTAGCCTTTTATACTGTATAATTACATATGTCTAACATTACTAAATATCATCTGAATTGGACAGGTATCACAGAATGAGGTGTATCAATTTAGCTTAAGGGCACCAGCCATTTTGAATGCCATGTTTCAAGACTACATTACTACATTCTGGGCAACCCAGTCACACGGCAGTTCATGACTATATCACGAAATTATCATTTAATCTAATTATTTGTGTCAGGGACACAAGTATTTCATTACTTTCGTAACTCCAGCAGGGATGTAAAACTAGGATTCCATTGGATGCATCAATTCGTGCTGGACTTACGAAAATAGAGAAATAATCGTGTCCATGCCAGGAAAAAAAAATGTGCGACTGGGCTGTTCTGAGCAAGGGCTAAAAAAAGGATCAAAGGTCAGACTAATTTTGTTACCAGAGGCCTGTCGTGAGAGTCTGTCAGCCTCGTCTTTCAAAGTGAAGGCCAGTAGACATATTCAAAGAAATAAGAATATCCTTACAAAAGCCAAGGAGCAGACAAACAAACAAAGGCAAATGTCAAGCAGGGCTGCACTTCAGCAATTGCCTCTCTGTCTAAGCACCCAGGGGTATTTATCTTAGGTCCCCTGTCAAAACGGCTCGGCCATTCCGTGCAACTAATCCTACTAAACTGACTCGCTCCACTTAGATCAATGGGGCACAACACTAAACACTTCTGACAGATACATACATCCGCCGCAAGTCCCAGTCCCTAAACTCAGCCCTCTGCTGAACGCACGACTAGACCCCTCCACCGCCCCTTTCTCACTTACTAGTTTAGACAAGATCACAGAGGCAGATATGACAGTTACAGCCTCTGTAAAAAATGTAATACCACTTTGAGGAAAATCTCCCGGGATTACTTTAACTCCGATAACCTGTTTATCATGCTCTTTATTCTATAGCCTTGAATAATAAATCACTTTTGCTTTCCTCTCCTCTTTAAAGGAGCAAGCTAGAACTTAATGATCTCCCACCTCCAGTCCCCTCAGTCTCTCTCTCAGTCGCAATCGTTCCTCGTCTCGTTTGCTTTCTCTCTTACTCTCTTACTCTCTCTCTCTCTCTCTTGTTCAGCGGTGTAATGCTCTGCTTGCCTCTCAGAGCTACTGGTGGTCAGGGGGCTGCAAATCTTATCTGATTTTCCAGAGAGGGGTTTGGAGCTGGACTAAAGAGGCAGGGACAATAACAGGAAGCGGCCAGAGGAACTGCTGGGCTGGGCTGATCACTTTTGCCACTGAAGTGGCCTGATTGTCCAGTGAGCAGCTCTGTGGGAGCTCAGACAGGTTCATATGCAGCTGGAAACAGACACCGCCGACCTGAGACTGAGGAGGATATAATACACCTCATTTATTGAAGGGATTTCAAATCGAGGGATCAAAACTCCGGTAGGTGATTTTTTTTAATGTTTGCCATATATGTACAGATAAATATATTTGACTTTTTTATTTTTTTTAAGCTGAGGCCATGAAGTTCAATTGAAATATTCATATATTTTGTACACCTGTATAATATATGCTGTTTATGTTGTATACTGTGTATGTTCTATTTGGTTTTAATATGGTTTTGATGTATATTGTAATATTTCTCAAAAAACTAGAACATTTCGATTTGAATGATGCTTCCTGGACTAATAGGAAGGAAATTCCGAAGGAGCACTGATTATCCATGGGAAGACGTTGAACTTATCTGGATGTAACATTTTACTTAGGAACAATGGAACTATTACAAATCCGTGCACCATCTGTCCTGCTTTTTTCTTGAAAGAGCACAGCAGTTACAGGTTATTCTTAAAGTCTCATCCCATATGCCGCTGTAGGAATAATGTTTTATGAGATGCGGAAATCAGTGCTCATCATACGAAGAATGAAAGTTGGTGCTGTTAATTATTAAAGGTTATGTAAAACATCACAGTTCAGGCTATAAATAATATAAAACATGCCTGTCGTGAGCTTGACATTATGCAACACATATACTTAGAATCTAAATGAAGAGAGGTGTACCAGATGAGTCAGAGGTGAGAACAGGTGCAGTGCACACACTTCAGACAGTGACACCTTTAACAGGTTGCTGGAACTTGTGACACTTAAGATGTGTGATAGAAAGGAGGGGAGAGTTGATGTGTGTCAGGCTGAATTTCCTAGAGGAGAGAGTAGGCAGACTGCAGATTGCTGGAAGCTGCTCCGTGATTAAACCTATTTTAATCTGAAGCCCACACATAGACATACACGCAAAGCCTTTCAAATGACTGGTTGAAACAACAATTGCTGTGGAAATGGTGTGCTTTTCAATAATGTCAAATGTGGAAAACAATTTGTACTGAACACGCTTCGGTGTCAATGTGCTGAGATAACAAAGAGTCTGATAGCACTGCACTGTATTAAAAAAACTGAGAGCTGAGAGAGGTGGGTGGGAAATTGAAGAGATGATGGTTTACATTAGACTTGTTTGAATGGAAATTATCTGCTCTCATTTTTTTCTATAAAAATATAATAAGAAGGACAAAAGAGAGAGAAATGGACTTTAGAATTATAATGACTTATTTTTAATTTTCCAATATAGCACGAGCAGTGTTGCTGACTAAACATCAGTCAATATTTAGTAACCTTCAATTCAAATATAATATGGGTCGATTACATCAATAACAAAAAGAGGCCTACAGAGAGAAGCATATATATGTGTATGTATATGGTAAATTTCCATGAAATTAAAATGTATCTGTATATGTTCTCTAAAGCAGCTTTAGAGCTTCATGTCTGAACAGTCTGGAACAGCCTAGTTACTTTTAAAAACTGTTAGATGAAAAAAACAGCTAAAACATCAGCCCCCGGTTTCACAGACAAGACTTAAGCTTAGTCCTAGACTAAATGCAAATCTGAACTGTTTCAATTAAAAGAAACTTGCACTGACTGATCTTAAAACATGTCAGTGTCTTTGTTTTGTCTTAAGATGCATACCAGTAATGCTTTTTTCTAAGGCATGTTTATAAACATGACTTAAATGTCTTAATTGACCTATGGCCTAATCCTGGACTAGGCTAAACCGTGTCTATGAAACCGGGCCCAGAAGTTATAAAGTTTTGTGCAAATCTTTAAAACATTATAAAAGACTACTGTTAACATGGTAGAATGTTGTTGTTTTTTTTCCCATGGATTCAAGAGAACCTTTTCAGAAAATTAGACAAATGCATTGTACATAATTTTGCATTTGGTAACTTCTGTCCATTTATGAAAAAAGATAAGATATTATTTATTTATATTTAACTCTTTTGTAAGAGAGAATTTGTAGAATAACTCTTTCAAGTTCTATACCGAAGAGAGGATAATGCCCTTTGCCCTTAACCTTATTGAAGAAAAAAGAAACAGGAAAATTAGAGTAGAAATGAGCTTGAGTCATAGCTGGCATAGTATCTTATGTGCTGTCCATACATTTCTGAAGACATTGTTTTACAGCTTATGTGAAAGTAATCATTTTAAGTAGAAGACTTTATGAAGCCCAATAGCAAAGATTTAGCAATTTGGGAACACTTAAGAAGCATAATCCACTATCATCATCTAAATGAGTCTAACATAAGAATGGTCCATCAAGCTGAAGTGTGTTATCTGGGATGGGAAAGTATTAGGCTAGGGAATGTATTAGTGGGCTTTAAGAGTGTCACACAGTTAGAGTGTGCTGTTTCCCATCATACAGAAGAATACAGTCGAAAGTTTGTGCCACAGGAGGAACCCTAATGAGACAGACCATTTAATAAAGGGATTTTAAAGTCAGAGATGACAATGGGCTTTCTTTTTCTTTCTTTCTTTCTTTCTTTCTTTCTTTCTTTCTTTCCAACATTAGACATACTGATGTGTGTGAGAGAGAAGAAACTGTCTAAAAAGGCATGAATTAATTTATATATTTTTGTTTTTTTCCTCCATTCTCATGGTGTACAGATGATGAAACCGTCTGCCTGCAGGCAGATGACTGAGCCTGGCTTCTGGGCAGGTGTCCTGGTGGGTTTATGTACTCTCAGCATGGGAGCTGATGTCCACCAAGCTCTGAAAACGCCATCCATGCTGAGCAGAGTGCTTCAAAGGCATAAGAGAGATTGGAAATGGGATAAACTTTATGTGCATGAAGAAATGCCTCCAAGAAACCCACCTGAAAAAATTGGAAAGGTAAAGGGTCTAAACAATGATACATCTAATGAAAGTAAAGTGCTATTTGTATATACCACTTAAAGTAAATTCAGATACTTCAAGTAGAGTCCTCTGAGGATTTGCTGTATACATTTGAATGTAATAAACAAAATCTATACTTTTTCCTCATTTCTTTCTCTTTTTAGCTAGAGAATACATTTTTCGATACATCTGCAAAATTTAATCTCTCGGGAGAAGGTGCTAATACCATTTTTACTGTAAATGACAATGGGGATATCTGTGTTAATACAAAGTTGGACCGGGAGGAGAAAAGTGTCTACAATCTGACAGCGTCACTCATCAACCTTAAAACCAGAAAACACCTTGACAAGGATGATACATTTATAATAGTGGTCTTGGATATTAATGATAATAGCCCTGTGTTTCCACCGCACATCTCTGGATCCATCAGTGAATCTTCTAATGCAGGTAACAGGATGACCATGATGTCATAAGTACAATAGAACCGAAGAACTATTATGTAATATTACTATACGTTGATGCATTGATGAAATGTGGATTTTGTTGCAATATTGTAAAACACCCAGCAAAACCTTATTTCATTTTATGCTTACATTTCTTTCACATTTTCTTTCTAGGATCTATAGTAATGACAGTAAAGGCGACTGATGCTGATGATCCCACCACTCAAAATGGAAGGATTGGGTACAAACTTCTGAATGGGACAGAGCTCTTCAAGATCAACAATGAAGGTTTGCAACTAAAATCTCTATCTATCATCTGTCTAACCCAATAAGTAAGCAAATATTCTTACAATTTTAAATGAACCTTTTTCTGTTTTAACTGAGTTTTCAGCAGCCATTACTTTAGTCTTCAGCGTCACATGATGCTTCAGCAATAATTTTAATATCCTGACATGCTCAAGATTCATTTTTATTATTATTATCAGTGTTGAAAAGAGTTGTGCTTCTCAGTAAGTTAGTGGAAACAATACATTTTTCCAGAATTATTTGATTAGCAGAAAATTCAAAAGCAAGAACGTTCAGCAGCATTTATTTGAAATGGAAGTATTTCGTAACTTTGTGAATGTCTTTCGTTTTTTTTTTTGTCTTTAGGTGAAATCAGAACATTGACAGGCAGCCTTGACCGAGAGAAACAAAGTCAGTATCTAATTGCTATACAAGCCAAAGACATGCCAGAAATTAAAAATACTGGGAATTCTGCTACAGCCATTGTGACTATCAACATTACTGACACAAATGACAACATTGCCACCTTCCAATCAGGTAAGTTGGCTGTAAAAGCTGTAACTAACATGCTGGACTAGACTGTTTTAGTCAACAGGAAGTCTTTTTCTCTTTAGGAGTATACCGTTTTGATGTAAAAGAAGACAGCAAACCTGGATACACAATTGGGACTTTAGGAGTGGACGACAAAGACGAGATACAAAACAAAGATCCTTCTTTTGCTATACAACATAAATTTGATGAAATGTTTGCCATTAAACTAAGTAATAAGAAAGATGGAAGTCTTAGCCTCAAAGTGGTAAGCATTTCAAGCTTCACTATTAAAAGCTATCAAGCTTCAAGGCAACTTGAATTTTTTAAGACTAAGCAGTGCTCTTTATGATATCAATTAAAGTTGACATTTTGTCCCTTAGCTCTTAAGAATAATTGTTTTGCTCATTTTTTCCTTAATCACTCACAGCCTCTGGACTATGAAACGGAGAACATTCACAGGTTTAGTGTAACTGTGTCAGAGCACACAGTGTCGAAATCACCAGATAACCAAGGACTCAAGCTGCAGACGACAGCTGAAGTTTTCATCAATGTAATTGATGTTAATGAACCACCTGTTTTCAACCAAACTGAATACAGCTTCAGCATTCAAGAAGGCCCGTTCAAGGATCCAATCATTGGGGCTGTTTTAGCAAAGGATCCAGATAAGAATGGACACAAAGAGATACGGTAAAAAAAAAAGTTGTTTTCATTTTTAAAAAAATAATCAATAAATAAAAAGAATGCCTTACGTGTTTTTCTGTACTTTCATAAACGCTATAGTGTAAACACATCAAAATGGTTTCATCTAATGTTGACATTTCATTACTCTAGTTACTCTATTGAGGACTCAAACAGTCCTGTAGCTGTGGATCCTGTACGAGGACATCTGTCCTTAAAAAGGCAACTGGACAGAGAGGACAAATCCTCCTACACCTTCCAGGTTACAGCACAGGAGGATGTACTAAATGGTAAGATATAAACGCTTTCGTGGCTTAACCATTTACAATACCAGCCAAAAGTTTGGACACATCTTCATTTTTCCCACATTTTACAGGTTTAAAAACTGTGAGATAAAAGTGAACGTGAATTATGTGGATTATTTTCCAGGGAATAAGTAGTGTTTTATATTAATATTACTCACTATTAATTTATATCGGTAAAAAGAACATTTTAAAATTTCTAAATGTAAAGCTTTTATATATATTTTTTTTACCTCCATGAGGATCATTAATCCAGTGTCTAAACTTTTAGTATTTGTGTTTTCAAAATACGTGATTTTAGTTAGCTCCAGCAAAATTATCTGTTTGGATCAACAAATTTTTGGGAACTGTTTTGTTTTGCTGTGCTAATTACATGTATTTGCAAGAGTAAATTGATTTAATTAGAAATTAAATTTGTAGCAAAGGTTTGTAAAACTTTACATATTTACCAAAAATAACAGCAATATCCAGAGACAATTATATATATAAAATTAACAGTTAACAAGTATTACCTATTCTAAAGTGTTACCATATACATATATATATAGGCCTACATATATCAGGGTTGGGGTCAATTCAGGAAAGATCTCAACAATTCCAATTCAAAGAAGGAATTGGAATTGGACTTAAACAACAATTAAAGGAAACAGAATTGGAATTGAATTGGAATTACAGGAAGTGTAATTCAATTCAGGAAGAATTC
>JAUMHR010000052.1:16494921-16510917 GCA_032361145.1 Enteromius fasciolatus
AAAATGTTAGGTTAATCATTAATTAGTAGTGTGTTTTTGCTCAACTAATGCTTAATTGTGAACAAATTAACCATTAAGTAATGCTTAACTAATGCATTATTTTGGACCCCTATTCTGAAGTGTTACCAAAACATGAGTTGAATGTTATGATTTTTGTTGGATTTTTTGGGGGATATTTTAAACAGCCAGTGATTACCACACATTTCTATTTAAAATGATAATTAAACTACTTTAAAATTATTATTATTATGGTTCTTCTTGTTATATTCCATCTGCAGCTTATAAAGTTTAAGAGAATTATCAGATCACATTGAACACTTCCTGATGTTTCCTTTGTCCTCAGAATAAATATGGATACAATTGAAGTACTGTGCTGGCCTCACAGATACACTGATTTGATTTCTGTCTTGTTTATCTCCAGGAAGGGCTGGAGGCATCAAGCCCACAGAGTGTTAATATCATCATCTTTCCCAATAGGCTTTATTGAATCTGTCTGTGTTTCTGTAGTCTATGTGCGTATGTGTGAGAGTGTGTGTGGCTTATTTTGGTTTCTCTCTGGTCCTGATGGAAAGGGTGAACCAAGTCAGAGAGGAGCTAATGGCTGGAGTTGGGCGTGTTGCGAGCTGACACGAAAGTCTTCCACCCCGCATATTTAAAAATTCAATCGGGTCAGGATTAAAATTTAAACACTGCAGACTTGAGAATCTAATCCACTGAGGGATGAAAGTCTGGGGAGCGTTCCTGATCTGCGGTCCTCAGAGAGGTAGGTTTGCGAGTGTGATTGTGTGTCTCAGAGCAGGGCTATTATATATGAACTGACATAATCCCACACCAGTATGATCTCTCTGTGTGGGAAAGAAGAAAATGTCTCTTTTGTGTATTATGCAACACCTGCTACTGTAAATTATTTAAAGGGCTTCAAAAACTGACCATCCGTCTTATCTTTGTCTCCTGTTTCCCTTCTTTTCTTTCTTTCCTCCTATCTTCATCGTTCTGTGGACCTTCCACACATCTACCATCTCTTCTGTACAGTGAGCTCGAACCAGAGCAGTCATGCTCATGAGTACCCAGACTGCCAAGAAGGGGGTAATGAAGCCAGCCTGCTGGTGTCCCCTCTGGTGGTGGCTGGCATCGTCATCGGCCTGGTGCTCTTTCTCTCCTGCGTCACCATCATTGTGGGCAGTCTGCGCAAAGACAGCCGTCTGCGCAACCCCCACCTGCGTGCCAGCTACGGTCAGTGGTCTAATTTAATAGGCTCCATAACATATTAAACACACACAATGGTTTTGATTGTAGCTTCTGTGTTACATAATGGCATGCATGACACGTTGATTTGGAGGCCAATTCTTCCATGGCGCTACTACCTCTATCAGTTAGCCTTGTCCTGTAGTTAGTGATAAGGTCAACATGATCCTCTCTCCACAATTTGGCATTGACTGTAGTATAAACTGCAAAATTATGAAGTTTAGTTTGAACATTGTGTGTCCTAGTAGAGTAACCACTGGTGTAATTAATCATGAACCATGGTCGTGTTTCACTGTTTTGTGCCATCAGTTTGTGGCATCTCTTTTAAATGTCACTTTGTTTGATTTTTTTTTTCTGTTTTATGCAGTGAAATTTATGCATTTTTAATGAGGTCATATCATAAAAAATAAATTTTTCATTTTAGATTGAGTTTATTGTACTGCGAAAACACTGTTTTATATATTTATTTTTATCCTTGATCATTTCAGTTTGATCTTTACAGACTATGAGACACACATATATATATATAATATTATATACACACACAGGTGCTTCTCATATACTGTAATTAGAATATGTTTAAGAAGTTGATTTATTTGACTAATTCTATTCAAGAAGTGAAACTTGTATAATGTATACATTCATTCCACACAGACTGATATATTTCAAGTGTTTATTTCTTTTAATTTTGATGGTTATAACTGACAACTAATGAAAACCCCAAATTCAGCATCTTAAGAAAACTGAAATATTACTTAAGACCAATACAAAGAAAGGATTTTTTAAAATCTTGCCAACTGAAAAGTATGAACATGAAATTATGAGCATGTACAGAACTCAATACTTAGTTGGGTCTTTTGCCTGAATTACTGCAGCAATGCTGCGTGGCATGGAGTCGATCAGTCTGTGGCATGCTCAGGTGTTATGAGAACCCAGGTTGATCTGATGTGACCTTCAGCTCTTCTGCATTGCTGTGTCTGGCATATCGCATCTTCCTCTTCACAATACCCCATAGATTTTCTATGGGGTTAAGGTCAGGTGAGTTTGCTGGCAAATTAAGAACAGGGATACCATGGCTTTGACACTGTGTGCAGATGTTAAAATAAATAAACCCTTGAAATATATCAGTCTATGTGGAATGAATGATTACATTATACAAGTTTCACTTCTTGAATGGAATTAGTGAAATAAATCAACTTTTTGAAGATATTCTAATTATATGACCAGCACCTATATATAAATATATATATATATATATATATACACACACATATTTCACCCAATGTTATTTTTGGCCTTCTTGTTCTGCTCAATATGTTTCTTTTTACCTTGGTGTTTTTACATGTACTGTATCAGGCATAAAGAAAATATAAAGGTTTTTATGTCATAATCACACCATCTGTACACATTTTGCAAGTATAAACACAATGTTCATTAAATATGGCATAAGGAAGATTGAATGTGTCAAACATCCTTGGTTCTCATGTGTCAAACAAGCAAATGGGTTTTCATTGGATGGACCAAAATATCTTAACTTTCATTAAAAATATATTTTTCATCATGCAATCTGTTTTAAGAAGAGACAAAAGTCTTAAAGGGTTAGATCACCCAAAAATTAAATTCTGTCATTAATAACTCACCTAAATGTCGTTTCAAACCAGTAAGACCTTTGTTCATCTTCAGAACACAAATATATTTTGGATGAAATTAGAGAGCTGTCCGACCCTCCATAGGCAGCAATACAACTGAAATGATCCCAGAAACGTAGTAAAAACATGTAACAGTCCATGTGACATCAGTGGATCAACTTCGGTTTCCCTTTAAGGATTTGGAAGACATCAACAAACGCCCAAAGAATGAACATTTTTGGATGTAACATTCATTTTTTGTAAATTTTTTGGATATAAATAAAGCAATATGTAATGTACAGTATAAAAATGCCACTCTCAATAACTTGAAATAGAAATTACCATGTTTTGTTGCTGTTGTTTCTACAGCTCCCGATGGCCTCTCATATGGTGGCTCCATTGGAGAGCTGAGGTCCACTTGTGTTGAGGACTTTCCTCCCGCATTTGACTTCGACTCGTATGTGGAGACGCTGTCTCAAGTCAACGTCATGTACCCAGACTCCCCACCTCAGTGAGTAACATTTTACCTCTGGATGGAGTCTATGTGAATACATATTGTATGTACAGTGGAGGGTAGAGAAGGGAACATGTGCGTGTGTAATCAGGAATGAGATAATTTTATCGGCTGTGACAGAGAAGGCGCACTTCCTCTTTAATGGATTCCATTCCATCGTCCTTTTCACAGTCTTTAAAGGCCTCACCATAGCATGAGCTGATAACCATGTTAAAAGCCAGTTAGAGATGCTAAAGATAGAAATAGTCCAGAATAATTTACCATACTGTATTTCAACTATATTTCACTCGTTCCTCTCTCAACCTGACTTGAAGTGTAACTTGCACCCAACTTATCAGATTCAGACATTCACTCTTGAAGGGCCTGTTTGAAAATAATAAAAGCTGTTCTAGTTAGATTAGTTCTGGTGTCTGGAAAAAGCAGAATTACTCTGTGTTAACACAAACTTTACATACATGTGTTAGCTAAAACCAGAGTAAGACTCTTATTTTTTGTATTGCATGAAAAATTAGGAATAAGACAAATAAATTGGTCAAAAATGCAAAGCGTTGAAAGGGAACCAGATGGACCAGGTGTATTCACTCTTCTCAGCTCTCTGTCCTATTCTTCTTTCACTGTTCAGAAGGTTTCACCTTTAACAGTCCTCCCTCATCCTGTTAGTAAGGTTGGACACCTTCAACTTTTCAGTTCTCCTAACAAGCAGGAATAGCTGATAAATGCCATGGCTTTGCACTAAATAAGGCTTGGTGTGTTTGATCTAAATGGCAGCTTGTCTAATTGGCATCTTCAAAGAATCTGTCAGTTCCGTTCCTTGCCATTTAGCCTGCCTGCCTTCACACAGCGACCCATAAAATACTCCTCAGGTAGGGGAGCCCATCACAGAGGGTAAGGTGTATTGTTTGTAAGATCTCGTTCCAACACTATGATTTTAGGGTGGATATCAAAACCAGATCCTAACATTTGGAAGCAGCTCAAATAGCCATTGCTGTTTTTAGCATTGTTACTCATAAGAGCACTGCAAGAGCAATTTGATTGTGTAAACTAAGGAACTTCATATCCTTGTAAAGCAGTGGTTTTCAAACCTGTCCTACAACCACCCCTGCCCTGCACATTTCGAATGTCTCTCTTGTCAAACACACCCAGTTCAAGTCTTGCAGTCTCTACTAACGAGCTGATTCAGGTGTGTCTGATAAGGGAGACATGCAAAATGTACAGGACAGGGGTGCTAGTAGAACAGGTTTGAAACCACTGTGGTAAAGCATTAAAAATTCAATATCAAATCATAAGCTGAGGTGATACATTTCATAATGACTATGACCTCAGGGATATCTGTAGATCCTGTAGACATTATAACTATACTCTGTATCAAATAACTATAATCTATCCATTTGGGATCTGTAAATTGTATTATTTTATTTTAAGCAAACTCTAAAACCGTTATAACCTCCTTTGAGATATGCTTTATATGCTGATATTTTTTATGACTTCATAATAGTATATAATCTAAAGTTATTATGACTGTATTAGGAACATTCTAAAATTATGAGCTCATAGTGATTTTGGAATGTATGGCTTCTGATGGAGAAGTAATGAATGTTTTTAAAAAGTCAATGATATTAGAATTTAAAACTCTTTATGAGGTCATTGTGATTGTGGAATGTATTGCATGAATGTATTAGCCTACTCAACCAACAGTGGTGGCCAACATTATTAGAAACCTAGTGTTTTCTATGTATCTATTATTTGCTGTTGTGTGTCAATAGAATATATCAGTTTACCAGTTTATTTCCAAACATACATTTTGTCATTAATCGTAATCAGTGACATTTTTGTTTGACAACAGCCAGTGCTCCGCACAGAGATTTGATCTCATCATCATCCAGTCTGTCGATTAATGACATGAAGTAATAGAACAAGACAAAATCTAGAAGAAGTGTGCAACATCTCCAATATGCTCAAGAAAAATACCAGAAAAACTGCTTGAAAAACTATGCGCAAGTGCATCTAGGACAAAAACGGCTTTAAATGCAAATGATGGTCTCACTAAAGTTGATTTAATTTAGTTAACAGAACTTAATTGATAAAGAAAATCTATTTATGACATGATTTTTGACAGCAACCTCACCTCTATTTTTATGCCACATTAGGAAAGAAAAAATACAGGTGTCTGATCCATGAATACAGTATATCCCCTGACCTACAAAACATGTAGACCAAGAGTCTCCGAGATATAAATGAAAGTGTGTGCACATGAAAGCACACTGGCAGTGTTTAGTAGACAGGAAATGTAAAAAAATGTGTACTGCTACACTAACATTATTTAACATGCCAAAGAAACCTTTCATTTGATTTCCTGCTTTCTGGAAAGTTCAATAGGTGAGTGAAAGGAACGATTGTTTACTAAAATGTAAGGAGACTGGATTTAAAGTCTACATTTCAGTTTTTATACTGGTTTCAGATATGAGCTACAGACCAGGTTAGCACACAATGAACTATTTATCAAAATCAGGTTTGTGTTGAAATATTTGAGCTAGACAGTAGGTGATCTGTTGTTACTCATTTTAAACATGAGCATAAGTGTGCCCCTGCTCTAAATAAAAAGTGTTGCGTGCCACTGTCAAAGATGTTGACACAAACTAAAGTCAAGGTTGACTTGTGACTTCATGCAGAACAATCACTTCCGATTGACCTGAATGTTGAGTCAGTTAATCTGCTTTCAAAGTGACTCTGTCTAGTTAAGTTATTTATCACTTTCTCAATACTGAACAGCTTCCTCGGTTGCATAACAGATATCTAAATTGTTAAGCATGTTTGTGTGTGTGTGTGTGTGTGTGTGTGCACACACGTTTGTGTGTTATATCAGAAAGGATGGTTTAGTTGGGGTCATGCTTGTGCTCAACTTGCCTGCCCTTCATGGCTTGTTTCACAGAGTGCCAATGTTATTTACATCTCTATGACAGTTCCATTAGGCTGGCAGAGCCCTCTGGTGAAGCTCTGTGAAGGGGCTCTTGAACAGGGTGAAATTACCTCTCCCCGGGAGCAAGAGCTACCTGAAAGAGCGGAGCCTCCTCCTATTAAAAAGCAAATTATGACTGATATAGAATATTAGTGCTGGCCTGGAGGCCTATTAAGAATTACTGAATAGTGTGTAATTCTGTTTGGGAGAGATATCCGACCCTCAGTCCAGATACTCAATTTAATTAGAGACCGGCAGTCCATACCCGCACACCTTTGTGAGAGGATGTGGTAAGATGATGGAAGATTACCACTACAAGCTCTTGAACATATTTTGTTCTGCATTGAAAAGGCTTCATGCAGTCAAACAAGTCTTATTATTCTCTGTCTGTGTGTGTGCTTTCCAGATGCACTTTCAGTATATGTGTTAGTGCTGGGGATTTTTTACTAGCTCTCACATGGTAAAGCCATTAAATCATTGATTCAGCCAATTTGTTGAGTGAGTCATTAAATCAATCATTCAACTGATTAGTTTAGTCAATGCTGATTCATTTAGGAAAAAGTGTCATCTTTTATGACTGGGTAAATAAATCATTCATTCAATCAGTTTTGTTTAACACTAATTCATTCATGATTGAAACAAGTGACCCTTAATGAATGAGTCATTGAATCAGCCGTTCAACAACAATCATTTATTCAGGGACTACTGTGTGTTGCTCACAGGCATGTGGTGGTTAAAGGGATACTCAGCTAAAAAATTTAATTCTTTCATCATTTACTCACCCTCATGCCGTCCCAATTGTATCTGACCAACCTTTTCTTAGTTTAATGCAAATATTATTTTTTTTTAAACTTTGCTTCTGGGCGATGGTTTAACTCCTTAAGTGCCAGGGATTTTTTGGAAAAATGCTGGATTTTGACATGGAGATTTCAAAAGCTTGTGGCTTGAAAGGGCTTACAGATAGATATCTACTGTAATTTAGAAAAATGTTGGGCATGAAAGTTTATGTGTAATGGAAATATGCTAATTTAATTTGCATATTATGATGTCATCAGGTGCGGTCCATCCTTAATTTCATAATATTCAGGAAATGTCATATATTGATATTTAAACTTATTTGCATGTTTGTTTGTTTGTCTTTTTATCCTTATTCTAAATGATCAGAAAAGAGGAAACGAACAATAAAACGAGAAAGTTATCACTATATTGTCACAAGTCGCGCCTCTGTGGTACTCTCCGGATCACAACAGCGGGAACGATCGCCCGAGTTTTAGTTTCCCCTCCTTCCCCTCCTTTACCCATGCACCTGACAGTAAGGTGTCTTTGATTTGTTCATTGGTCTCCAGTAAAGCGCTGGATTGGGTGACGGCGCTGTAGAAAGAACACTGCATGGCGTTTCCCTGCTATGCCAGCTTTCTGTGTCAGTTTGGGAGGTATTCGATCATTCCACGGATGGAAGAGAAGCCAGAGATGAGCTCCTTTTCCTCAAACAGGGCACTTCTTCAGCCGCCGAATATACTATAATTTTCAGAACACTGGCAACACAAACAGGATGGGACAGTGATCCTTTGAAATCTATGTATCACCAAGGTTTAAGAGAGAAGCTACAAACAGAGCTCGCCAGCCGCAATAAGGATCGTACTTTGGAGCAATTCATTGACCTGACCATTAAAACTGACCAAACGCAGTCCAACACAACCCTCTCTCAGACCCAGCCAGCCGGGCCCCAAACCCATGCAGATCGGTGCCACTCACATCCCCCTGGAGGAACGAGAGCGCCGCCTGGCTAACCCTCTATGCTTTTACTGTGGTACAGCTGGCCACATAATTTCCATCTGACCAACCCGACCTCCACGAACCAGAACTTAACGGGTGAGTGCCACTTCCTTGTCTGCTTCAATGAAGATTGATGTGTGTCTAGTTAATGGAGAACAAAGAATTAATTCATTGATTCTGGAGCTGCAGGGAACTTCATAGATCAAGAATTTGCCACTAAACATGCTCTCCCTCTCGTTCCATGCTCTCCAACTGTGGCTGTGGCAGCCCTCGATGGCCGACCCCTAGGGTCCGGACGAATAACCACCCGCACCCAAGAACTCACACTACTCACCAGTTTCCTCCACACTGAAAGACTGTACTTCCACATCATCCATTCACCCGAGCACCCGATCATCCTGGGCCTGCCCTGGCTGGAACTCCATAATTCAACCATCTCCTGGGAAACCCATCAAATCACCCAATGGCCACCCTTCTGTCACGAACACTGCCTCGACCAGACGAATAAGCCTGTCAGCTCCTCACCACTCACCACTACGGTGGTAATAGATACCAGTTCACTGCCACCACCATACCTAGACCTTCAAAGGGCCTTCAGTAAAGAAGAAGCGACTCACCTTCCGCCACACACTGTACCATCGACCTCCTACCGGGAGCCATACCACCCAAAGTCCCTTCCCATAACCATGGACCAGGAACAGATCTATCAGGTCCACGAGATCCTGGATTCCCGGCGCCGAGGCAGACTACTTCAGTACCTCGTTGACTGGGAGGGTTATGGGCCTGAAGAAAGGATCATGGGTCAACTCGAACGATATCTTGGACCCTTCACTTACTGAACTTTTCCATCGTACTCACACCAATAGGCCAGCCCCGAGACCCCGTGGAAGACCTCGGTGTTGCCAGGATACTCGCTTCAGGAGCCGCTCGCTTTGTCACAAGCCGCGTCTCTGTGGTACTCTACGTATAACAGCAGCAGGAACCATCGCCCAAGTTTTAGTTTCCCCTCCGGACTTCCTTTACCCACGCACCTGGGCTGATTTCACCCACAGGTGTTTGGCTTTTCATGCCCTATTTAAACAGTGACTGGACATTCACTCAACGAAGTAAAATAATAAAAGGTTTGCGAATGGATTTGAACGACTTACGTGATTCATCACATATATATTATTATACTCTAAATTATACTATGAATTATTTGAATAGGAATATGACAATTTTTGTCTAGAATTGAAGTACTATATGTCTGCCATCTACGTAGTAGTAGGGAATACAAATGAGATATTACGCCATATTCGGAACTACAGTCTATTTTATTAAGTTTGACGTCTTGTTGCAATTTAGCGACTTTGGCACTTAGAGATTTAAAATATTTGTATTTTTACAAGTTCTGTTAATCCATTTTAAAAATGCTCTTTTTAAAAATTTATATATTTATATATTTTATATAATTGCAATTAATCCCACCTAGTAATAATGTTTTTAAAAATACTTTTTAAGTGCAGTAGTTTCACATTCTTTCTTCAAACCTTTCAGCAAGTAGAAAATACACATGAACTGAATAAAGCTATATCAAACTTAAATGTATTTAATTCTAAATTAAATTAATTTAGATAAATACTTAAAGCTACAAATGTTATCGATTTCCTCTTTTTTTATTCTTGGATTAACAGACATTAAAGCAGCTGAATATTATGCCATTGCAGTCTTGTAGTTTAATTTGTGTTTTATTATGATACACTGCTAATACAGTGCATGTAGTCGCATTTGCATGTGCTACTAAAGAGCATGTTACAAGCACAGTATAGTGGCTAGAAAGACAGGAAAATGAGTTTTTGCTGACATATAGCCTGACATATAACATCTCATCTGACTGCAGTTCACTGTTCTACTGAAGCTCTCATATCACCTGTACACTTGCATTATATTGAGTCACAGAAATTGCTTGTTTTTTGAACATTTTTGTTTGTCTATTAATGTAATAGAAAGTATTTTACATGTGAAATGCAATAAACCATGAGGGTTTATTGAACTGTTACAGTATATAATTTTTCACACATCAGCACTGATGTGATCACCTGTGGCTGAATAACAGCCAGGATTATTTTTGGAGTTAACATCAGTCTTGCATCTTTGATTGTAAGACCCGGATTCTAGTGTTCTGTAGTGTTTTGTATGGTATCTGTGTATTTGGTGTGTTTTGAAAGGAGGAGGTGTTACAGCTGCTAAGGTACTGAAGCTGAACGGAGCTCTCCATCACTGCCTGCCTCTCTGCTGGCCTTCATTCATCTGTGCCAGAAATGAGCGGGAACGGAATTATTCTTCAGATCAGAGGAGACGAGCCTCCAGTCACATCATAATGTGCATTTATCACCACTGGCACATTGCAGCCCACCCTATTATAAACTCAGGGCTCTCTGTCTTTACAGTTAAAGCAACATAGCTACAAAAAAAAATATGTGCATAGAGGAAGCAAATGGTCTGTGTGTGTATATGTGGACTGGCATAGGACCATTATGCTGTGGAGGGACTGGGCTACCTAGGCATTTCCACATGCCACCTTTGGGAACCTGCCAGTTTATTCTACATTCACATACTGTATGTGGACTCTAACATGGAGTCCACCGCTATGCTGTTCTTTGATGTCTTCAGGACTTTGGAATGAGGAGCCATTAGCGCAGTGGGTGTAAGTGCAAGCCCATTGCTACAGAATGGCAGTGTGTTTGTGTGGCTGTGCTTGTGTCTCTGTGGGACTGGCAGGGAGGGGCTGTGGCATGTGACTCATGCCAGGGCTGCTATGGCCACAGATGGCACCTGGGAACTTAGTGCTCAGGGCATGTATATGAGCTGCTCACCTGTGGAGCCTGTGAAGTGCCACTTCCGCAGAGCAGGAGAAAGCTAGGCAGATCGCAGAAACACACACACACACACACTCTGCAATGTATGTGTGTGTGTGTGTATGTGTGTATACTCTATATACAGTGCCCTTGGTAAATCTGCGCAAAAAGTGGCTGTGAAAATACATCTGCATTGTTTATTATTTTAATCTTTCATTCAAATGATAAACAAAATTCTTACCTGTCATTGAATTAAAACAATTGAAAATGGGGAGAAAAACTCCCCACTTCATTTATGATGAAATAAATGTTTTTTCTCCAATACAAGTTGGCCACAATTATTGGCACCCAATTATTGTTATGTCTTTTTCCCAAGATAACAGCTCTGAGTTTTCTTCTGTAATGCCTGAAGAGTTTGGAGAACACCTGATAATAGAAAAGAGACCATTCCATGATGCCTTGTGTTTAATCAAGATGTCCAGGACCTCCAGCTGAAATATAGAACCACAACATCAAAAACACAGCAGTATACTTCATTGTACACATGGAGTACTTTTTATCCCTGTGTTCAGCAAACCCATCTTGAGTGATTGCTGCTACAAAACTATTTCTTTCAGTTTCATCTGATCATAGAAGCCAGTCCCATTTGTGGTTCCAGTCCTGTCTGACAAATGAACATGCTGGAGATTGTTTTTGGATGACCTCCCAAACAACATATGCTGATGTAGGAGCTGTTTGACTATTTTTTTATTCTATTCTCCAGCTTTGGTCCTTGAAGAGTCTTTAGCCACCCCGAACTCTACTCGCTGCACATTAGGATGATACAGACACACGACTCTTCCAGGCGGTTTCCTAACTTTGTATGTTGATTGGAAATTCTTAATTATTTCCCTGATGGTGGAAATGGAAATGTTCACTGCTCTAGCTCTTTTCTTAAAGCCACTTTGCTAATTTGTGAAGCGCAGTTATCTTTTGCAGTATATGAGAAATCTATTCTTTGGTTTTTCTTATTGTATTGATTATGGGATTTTGGGCTTTGTTTTCCCTCCTATATATATTTCTGTAAAACAGGAAGCAAGGGCTGGATATTTTTATGTTCATGATCACCCTGGAGTGCTCAAAATTGTGAATATGAACAATGCAGATTTATTTTTACAGCCAGCTTTGCTCAGATTTACCAAGAGTGCCAATATTACTGGAGGGCACTGTATATTTATAGTAGGGGTGTAACGGTACACAAACATGATGTTTCAGTATTGGTTTCGATTTATTATGGTTTACTTAACAAATTGCTCTTTTTTAAATAAATTCAAAAAACACTTCACAACATAGACCACAATTTCAATTACTACTTATTTGTAACTACTGTATAATAATCAAAACTCAAATTTGAAAATTGTATGCAAACATGTAAATGGTTTTAAATAAACTTCTAAACTATACAATTTTTATGTGTTGTTGAAATATAATAATTTATGTTGTAAATTATCATGGATTTCATGACACTGATTACTTGTCTAATATAAATGGACTAATTTGGTGCTAAATAAACTTTTATTTAAGCATAAAATTTATTGTTGAAAACAATTGCGCTGCTTTATTTTTATTTATTTATTTTTGTTGGTCATTCAAAATATATGTATTATCACATTTATTATCAATAATATATAATAAACATACAGACAAACAAAATGTGCAGGACAGGTTTGGAAAGCACTCGTCTAAATGTAAATGTAATAATAAGAGCCAATAATTGATCATTAATAATTAATAACAGTAAAACTTGGTTAATTATTGAGCACCAAATAACATATTACAACATTTCCGATTCACTGTATTAGTAAATATAATTAACTTATTGTTATTGCATTTATTATTGTTAACGTAATGCATAATATTATTTTCACATTTAAATGAGCTATTTTATTATACAAATGTATTTTAAAGATTGGGTGTGGAATGACAGAGACTGTATTCCTGTCATCCACAGATGTCGTTCTTCACACTCTCTGGGGAACTGGGAACTATCTTCATTAGCCCAAGGTGCAAAAACAACTGATGCTCATATTTGTTCTTGGGAACACTAATTGTGGGGGGGAAAACATTAAAGCAATTCAGGCTGTTTATTATTTATGGTTATGGATAGACGAGATGAGAGTCACAGTCATGACTGGGCTATGACATTTGCATAGCCTGATTAATGAGTTATTGTCAGATGAGGTGACATCTCAGTAAGTGTGTGTGGAGGGGTCCCTGAGGAGCCTGGCTCTTTAACAGAGAAAGCAGGATGGTGCAGAAAACAGTTCTCACCTTGTTCTGAAGAGAGCGAACAGCTTTATGTAACACTTACACGGATGGATATAGAAAGCCCTAACAGATCTCTGTGCTATAGCCTCTTATCATTCAGAAAAGGCCTTTTCCTGTGGTTTATTGCAGGGCAGGCATCGACATTTTGAATGTGCTTTTATCTTGATAGCACCTCGCGCACACACTGGCACATGGAGGATTCTCGATCAGAGTCATTATTTATGTATGAGGAGCAGGGAAACACACCGCTGAGGGTAACCACGGTAACAACAGACGTTTTATTCATATTGATTACAGGTGACACAGCAGGTGTTGTCAACCTTTAAATGAGCACAACTGTATCAGGCTGTAGGAGTAGAGGTCTGCATGAAAATTGAAGTTGAATCCCAAACCTAGTATATAAATCAAACCCTTAGACCTGATCCAGCGTGACTTGTCTTTTTTTAAGTCAGCATAGAAGTAAAATCCACCCATCTTGTTTCTTGTTTTAAAAATGCCTATTATTCGTATTGTGAATATTTCACCCATGCATATGTTTATTTCTCTCTGGTGATGTCTGCTGGACTTTTTTAGTTCACTTAATAAACCCTGCACGTTTCTTGCAATCGACTGGAAGCTCACATTCAGTTCTGCCCCCATCCAACCAACAGCTGATGCATAGAGCCAAATTCTGCTCTTTGTTACATTGCAATTTCAAGATCAAGCAATCTTGCTTGTGTACAGATTGTACTAAAAACAAAGTAAATCTGAAATGGGTGAAGAAATAGCAACTGTTTTTAAAAGCCCTCTTTTGTGGAAACTACTACCTGCATCTGATACAGCATTCATTCTTCAGCTTCATTTTAATAAAACTCACAATAAAACATTAGTTTGATTTTTTGGGCAGCATCTTACAAGGTGTTTTGGAATAAAAAAATTACTTACTTGTTTACAAAAGGATTTCAGTCTTTAGTGCTGACTCACTTATGGAGCTTGATGATCATATTTGAAGCTGCACCTCAGGAAACCAGAGAAATCCCCTCTAAGAAACCTGTAGCTGACTACTTCCTTTGACTTTTTTCAGTCCGGGAGAATAATTGGAAACATCAAAAGCAACCTGTATTTAGTTTTTTGGAATTTTTTTGCTGACTCTCATAAAAATATCTAATGGCAGAATAATGTCTCCTTCTAACTGCAGAGTAATGTAACAACAATTTTCCAATGCTACATACTAATATTAAATTCTACTATTATTTATATAAAATATGTTTTATTGAGTAATACTTTTTATAAAAAAATAAAAAATTGGGGCCGGGACTTTAACGCTGTCATGATCAGCTGGATGGGCCAGCTCAGGCTACTGGATGGCACTCCAGCGCCCAGCGAACTGTGTGTGTGTTTGTCTGTTTTCATTCATGAACTTTCATTCAGTAATTATGTCTCCGCCCCCTTGTATGTTGCCATAGCCACTCATTTTTAATCTCCTCCCTCTGACCCAGTTTCACCTGTATAAAACCCCGGAAGTGTTTGCATGTCTTCACGGTCCATTGCACTGTCAAGCTGTTAGTTTCTCCACCCGTGTTCCTGTGTTTCTTGTTTCCGTGTTGCTGTTGTCTGTTTGGATTATATTTACTGTGTACCCACCCACGCCTGGACTCTGACCATTCTCTTGCTCTGCCTCCTCCATCCCCGTCTGCCGGTACTACCTGTCTGTTTTGCTCTGTGTTTGTTAATAAACAGCCTGCACTTGAACCCGCACGTTTCCTCGCCTGTCTTATGTGACAGACGCGTTAATTTAGATTAATTAATTACACAAAAATAACGCATAAATTTTTTTTAACACATTTTTTGCACCGCGGAACATTTCTCCCTGGATGAGTATCAGCTGACCGATTATACTGGAGCACCAACTAACGTTCAGACAAAAACAAACCACAGTGAACATGGACAAAGAAGCTGATGAGACCGCTTTGGTTGGCCTGTGGATGGGAAATTTTGTTATAAAAAAACGAATGGATGGAAGCGTCGATAAGAGCATGGTTGTGTGCAAGCTATGCAACAAGGAATTCGCATATCACTGCAGCACATCGAGCCTCAAGTATCACCTCAATGCTAAACATATAGCAGCTAGCGTGGTTCTCAGGTCAAATATTTATATGCGATTAATTTCGATTAATGAATTACAAAGCCTCTAATTAATTCGATTTTTTTTAATCGAGTCCCGGCCCTAAAAAAAACAACAACAGCCATCATAAAAGTTCCAAGGCAGTTCAGTCAAAAGTACAAAGGCAGCGCTCTTATATACAGCACTGAAGTTACACAAAATATATCATGAAGAGATTTTGCCCTCAGCCAAAACTGTTTGTTCTGAAACAAATAATAGATTACTGACTACCTGAGAAATGGACCCAAAACAAATTATATCTTATGCTTATCCAAGAACTGAAAAGCCCCTGACTGAGCATTCCCAAAAACACCAAAGCAAATTTTCAAACAGACAATGAAGTACATTCTTACCAAAAAAAAAAAAAACTGTTCTGTGACACAAAAACAGTATTATTTATAAAATGATAGTGGATTTGGGTGTCCGCCATGACAATTTAGTGAATTACAAATTACAGTGTGGTTTTGTTTATCTTAGTATATGAGCTGAAGTGGACTCAGAATGCTACACTGCTGTAGCGATCGAGCACGGGAGACAGTCGGATCCAAGTGCAGAGTGTGTTTATTGAAAAACAGGATTAACAAACAGGC
>JAUMHR010000052.1:16531681-16545741 GCA_032361145.1 Enteromius fasciolatus
CAGTTAAATTAATGTGGGCATATTCCTTTTTGAAGTCATAATACCAACTAGTTTTATGTGGAAGTGACACTTTTTTTCTTCCTCCATTTCTGGCACCCCCCAGATGTACAGCACCCTTAGCATTTGCCTATACTGCCTATGCCACGGGCCGGCCCTGATTACATCACTTGTGCATTCTATTACCTGACCGTTAATGCCGCGGGTATAGGCTAATAAGCCTCCAAGTGATTGGACAAGGGTGCTTGTGACGTATGAGACCTCGGGTTTCCCCTAGGTTCGCTCTCAGGCTTCCAGATTCCAGATCTTATAGCACAGCGGGATTGTACTTTGTTCCCCATGTGTCTTAGCAGACGCAGTACGAGTGAAATGTCGAAAGGAAACGTATAGGTTACTTGCGTAACCACTGTTCCCTGAGACATGGAACGAGTCCTGCGTTCCGGGCCGTGCTATGAGAGGCCGTCGCTTTAGTCGAACTAACCTGAAGATGGCTGGCGGTCCCTTGTCTTAAATAGACGAGGGACACGCCCCATCACACCACCATGGCGCCACCTGCTGCCATTGGTGCAGAGACATCACGCCATGGGGTTTGGTCGACGGCATTGGCCCGCTGTTTGCGGGGCCTTGCCCATTGGTTAAAAATAGTCCCCAATACAACGGCCAATGACTGTGCAGTTTTAGTAAATAATAAAACTGCGTTTTAAAATAGACTTCAGTTAGGGGGAAAAGGAGTTTTCCCTATGCGTCTTAGCAGACGCAGTACTCGTTCCATGTCTCAGGGAACAGCGGTTATGCAAGTAACCTATACGTTTTCCCTCTGATATTGTGGCAACAGATTTGACGTTTTAAAAATAACAAATGGTGTAAGAAGTTTTTAGATTCTAATATTTGAAGAGAGCACAGATACTTTCCAGAGCTTCAGATCTTATCAGTGAGTGAAAGTGACATCATTTCCTGTAACTTTCAATTCTGAGAGATAATTCCACCAATTTAAAGGCAAAATATGGTGTGATGATAGAGTTGACACACTTTTTTTTTATAAAAAAATAAATAAAATTAATAAACTGTTCCCAAAAGACAAGTACTATAAAATATTTAGATTGAACATTGATACATGATCACAAAAAATACACTGACTAATGCAGACAAGAAGAAATAGCTATTTAAGACACTTTAAAAATAAATGAATATTTTTTTATAGACTACACATCTTGTAATTCACAAAGAACAACAATAAATAAATTAAAATAACAAAGAAATTAACCATTTGAAAAAAAAGTAGAAAAAAATATTTAATTTTATTTTTATGAGGACACCAAATGTACCCACAATTATAGAATTACCCATATATTATGTTTTTAATGTCCATACATTTTAATGGTAGACTTTAAAAAACATTAAAAATAGACTAAAACGTTATTATCTGTTATTATGAATAACAAAATTAAGTATATAAGTATCAAAAACCTTAATTCGAAACAGAGCGGACTAAATCTGTCGGCTCGTGCAGATGAAAGTTATGTGCAGTTGTCGCCCAAATATTAGCAGCTGCCACTCCGTCCTGTGAGAGATGTATCGCCCACATTCTCTGTTCACTTATTAACGGTCTCCAGATTTCGGGAATGCAGATGTTGCTCTTTTGTGTGCTTCGTTTCCGCACTGTCATTATTTCCGTTTCCACTCCGTGGAAAGTTATGCTGATTTGCGAAGAGTAGCTGTTTCTCAGCGGAGAGCAGGAGCATCTCATCAGTGAACTTTATCCGGGATCAGAAGAGTTTGATAGGCGTGATCATGGGGGACATCGAGGCTCCGGAGAATAACCGATCACGACAGACCCTAGTCCTTGCTCTTCTGCCGAGTAAAGAATTCATCACCTCCCGAAAAGGACTACTGCTGCTCGGTGAAGTGGTATGCTTTTCGACTTGTACCATATTGAATCCATTCACGTGTTTAAGTCATTGTTATGAGTTATGTTATATCCGCTAAATGCTATTGCTGCAAGATATTTCTTTATTATTGTTATTATTTGCCTTTTGGATGCAGCTACAGAAGTGCAACGTTAAATTCTTCGGATTTTAGTTTTTTTTAATCGATCTGTTTTTCGATGGTTATATAAATTATTTCTTTTTTTTCTTTCTTTCTTTCTTTTTTTTTTGAAAAGCATCCGCTTTTGTTAATACGTGGGTAAATGAATGTTTTCTGCAGCTATATAGGTCAAACTTTTCTCATTCATCTGAAGGGAGAGTTTTTTCGTCTCATATTTTTCACACACACACAAAGAGAGAGAAAGAGATACGCAGGGGCGTAGCACCAAATTCAGGACCTTATGCACAAGCGGTGGCCATGAGCCCCGTAAGCTTGAGGTTCACAACAACCTACAACTAACCTTACCACTAATCTAAGAACTCGTAACAAAAAAAGCCTCATTACACAACTTCTCTGAATTTCTGTTTTATTTATTTCTGTCAAAAATATTCTCTTAATTAGGCTAGCCAAACAGCTAGACTACAGGAAAAGACACATTACAGTATAAACAGCTAAAGTCATGTTCTTTCATTTTAAGCTACAGTATAGGCTCACCACAGTCTCAGATGATGAGGGGTCTGTTGCTTCATTACCCTCTGTGACAGTTTCTGAAACTAAGTGCCATGCGTTTCACACCTTAGCTGTGCAGCCTATCCTCATGAACCTAAATGACATCGAGCCTACAAAGTTAGACTATTATAGTCCAATAAAAAATATTAATTTAGTTTTTGAATTAGTATACTATAGAATTGTGAAGTGTTTTGTAACCACAGTTGTAGACTATTTGCTCTTACATTTTAGGCTCACCTTTCTCGGGAAAGCGGTTGCTTTCCCTCATTTCTTTTTTTTTTATCCCTTTCTTACCTGTCCTCAGACACTACACACTTGGACACCATTTAATACATCAATCAACTGATGCATTTACCCAAAATATTAGCATTAACAACATTTATTGTGATCTTAAAATTATATTTTAAGGAAAATAAAATTTCCCCCCACTTGGGGCCCTGGTAATTTAGTCCCACTTTTTCCCCATCTACGACGCCCCTGGACATACGTACATGAATTTATTTTTATTTTTTCTGCCAATGCAAGTTTCCAATAAAGTTAAACCATCAAACTCAAAGTACAAAATAGTGAAGAACAATAATTAACACATAATATATCTTTATGTATCCTGTCCTCTCAGGTGATGTCGTTCATCAGTTTTGTGTGCTTTGCTGCTTCAGCAGCAGCTGCTTTCGTCACAGCTCCCTTAATAGAGTTCTTGGCTGCCGTCTTCTTGCTGTTTGCTTATTCTACAAAGTTCAACGAGAGATTTAAGGGCTTTCACTGGCCCCTCATGGTAAGTTTTCTGACCTACATAATAACTGCTGGAGCTTCATAGAGTATCAGATAATAACATTTGTCGATGAATACCATTTCTGTGCTTTTTCCGAATCACCATGCCTGTTGTTTCATCAAGGACTTCCTGCGCTGTGTCAGTGCATCCATCATCTTTTTCATCATCTCTATAATGTCTGTGTCAAAATACGTGGATGGAGCCTCAAAGACCGCTGGGGTAGGCTCACATCTTCAGTCAGTTTTATCAACGCTTCATCAGTGACTGCACTGTTTGTTTTTGATCTGTGGTTATACAAGCATGTGACTTGTTTGATGTTTGCACTGGTTTCATGTGTCTCTGTTTTTCTTTCTCTTTCATTTCTTAGATCTTTGGCTTCATTACCACGATACTCTTCGCCCTGGACTTTTATTTCATCTTTAATGAACTGGCCAACTTCCTCAAAGGAGGTGATTCCAGTGAAGGACCACCCAACACACACGGTATCAAAACTGGGTTCTTCTTTACACTATTTACTCTTACTTGTACTACCATTCAAAATTCAGGAGAATATATATATATAATATATATATATATATATATTTTTTTTTTTGCTTTTTTTCAGCAAGGATATTTTCAGTTGACAGTTAACGTGACATGACTTTAAAGACAATAATATTTTTAAAATATATTTAAAATAAATCCTGTTTATTTTAACTCTCTATTCATCAAAGAATCCTGAAAAAAAGTTACAATACAGTTTCCACAAAAATAATAAAATGTCACATCTGTTTTTAACATAAAGCATGATTTCTGAAGGATCATGTGACACTTGACACTGGAAATTCAGAATTCAGCTTTGCCATCACAGGAATGCATATTTTAAAATATATTCAAATATAAAACAGTTATTTGAAATTGTTATATTTTACAATTCCAAACTTCTGAACAGTAATGCAACTACTGACATGTGAAAGAACTCTTCTTTCTCTGCCTCTGCTGGAGTTTCATTCACAGGATGCATGCTTGAAGTTTCCACATCAAACTAAAGCGGCAAAACTATTAGCGAGACTAGACACAGGAAGTGGTTTCTGAGGAAGTGTGATTCCATATCTTCATAAATAGATATGCGCAGTGTAGCTTTTATTTTAGTTACTGTGATGATTCTCCAGAAGTTCTGCTTGGTCACTTAAAGTCCAATTTATATTCTTTGGTATTGTTTAATATGAATTAACTCTCACTATAAGCAAACTTTTCTAGCAACAGCCATGCGGAGTCACATGCATTAAACTTCAATGGCAGATTCTTTTCACTGGGAATTCCCCATCTCATTTTTCTTTTTCCTGTCGTTATTCCCAGTCTCTTTCTTCCAGAATAACAAATTCTTCTTCCTCACAGATGATGACTCAGACTCCGACTCTGACTAAAGCTGTGATTGTATCCAAAAACCTGGTGTGTGACCACTACAGTGCCTGATAACCGAAACAGACTTGGGTATAACCTTATATTGTTTGTTTGAAATTTTGGGTATTCTTTTGATGAGTAGAATTACAGTAAGCAAATGTTACATCACAGAATAGAGTTTTCAGTAATCTTTGTACATACACGCGTCCATGCAATCTAAGCCTCTCTCATTCGATTTTCCCAAAGCTGTGAATTATTCCAGTGACGTAGATTTACATCAGTCAAGCTAGTTGACTGTGTTTGGAAGAGAGGGTATTGTACCATTTATGATGTTTATGTACTGCCTCTTACATCTTAGGTGTACTTATAGTATGATTGTGTGTGTGTGTGTGTGTGATGACTTTCAGTTCAGATTTTACAGAACGTACGAGTCTTTTTTTCTGTGTCTATATTTGGGATGTGTGTGTATATGTTTACTAATTAGAACTATTCTGAGAGAATATTTTCTCGAATTATGTTCTCTTAAAAAATTTTTAAAACTGATGCATGACTTGTGATGAAGCCCTGTATTGGGAACAATAATATCTTTTAATGTTTTGTAGCAAAATAAGTTTACATCAAGTATGAAATTAGTAGGTGATTGGCTGGCCACAGTCACCTGTCTTGTTTCCACAGGTCTATACATTTAATGTACTTCTTGCCAAAGTACTGCAAAACAGGCAGGCTTTGTCTTATTGCGCTCACCTAGAGATGCCACTGCTCTGCTATTGAACCTGTATTGTAAACGTGAGCTTCAGCAGTGGCTGCATGAGTGTCTCCTGGTTTACTATAGTATGCTTTAAGGAGTCTTTTGCAAACACGCGCTGTCAGATCGCCACATCAATAAATAATTTTGGTGCAGTTTTGTTAGTACTGTTTATTTTTAGCAAATTAAGAAAGTCAGTTTGCCAGTAATTTGGAATGCTGGGAGCAAAAAGTGAGTTTTTAGTGATGTGTGGTGCGTTTCAGTATACTGAGGAAGTGATTCATTTAATTCACCTCATTTATAGTAGGCCTACATGGTTGCAATCAATTTATTTTAGCTACATCTAAATACATTTTGCTGAAAGTTAGTCAACTAAATTTGTTCATTTAAATGTAGCTAAAATAAATCGTTTGCAACCACTTACCTTAAACAAATTTTTATTTTATTTATTTATGGAGGTTTAAAATAACAGTACCACTGGGCCACATTCCTCCACACTTCTTCAAAGGTCACTTTTCCAAACTCACTTCTCTTTGCCAACTTTCAGGATGACACAGCAGTTAATTTCACAACCTAAATGTGCTTAAATGATCAAAACATTAGTTCTAAAAACCAGCTCCTTTAGGTATTTGAAACACTTATTTTTACAAAGAAATGTAAAGAGAGATGTAAACGGGGCTTGTAGGTAGGCTACATAGAATATCGGTGGCTGTTGTTTCTGACTGAGAGGAATTTGTATAAATGGAAATATGTAGTCACTAAATGTATTTTGTGCCAACGCAGTGGAAAATGATCCACAGTTTAGCCCTCGTACTGTAAACTTCTGCTGTGTACCCTACAAGAGTTTTAAATAGTGACAATTATTGAAAAATCTGTCTCTGTGATTGTAAATACAGTGCATTCCTGTAGCACAGTAAGGCTTTTTCCCATTTACTGATCAAGTCCATCCGAATCCATTTATTTAAGGAAGATTGCCATCACAATATTCTTAAACAATTAGCATTTTGTAAGTCTATGCACAACTCTATAAATACAAAAATACAAATTTATAGCACTGTTGGAATAAAACTGCTTTCTTGAATACGGGAAATGTCAGCAAGAAAAAGTACAATCGTTATCAAAATTTGACTCCCTCAAAAATGTCAACTTAGTTTCTTTCGAAACACTTTAATGATTTGTGAGTTGAAAACAGTTTTTTTGACCTCAGAAATCAGGAATTATTTTGATGCTTAAATCAATAAATTGAGTCAAAGCACAGTGAAAGCTCTTGCACATTATTAAAGCATAAGCACACAGTATTGCTTTCAAAGAAGGAAAAATAATCAGTGACTTCAGCACTTCAATGCAGAGTCCTTCATTAAGACAAAAATCAGTATCATGATTGTCTTTTAACATTTTCAAGCCCGCACAGTGTTGATCAATGTCTGCAATGTGAGTCCACATCTCAAAATGACTTCATTTCAACATTGGTCTTATTCCAAAAAATAAAGGTGACTTCATTTAAGAACCTTAAAATAAGACAAAAGTATGTATATGTATAATATATAAACGAATATTACAAATGAGCGTTTTTTCTAAAAGGAAAAAAAAGTACAATTGCACTATGCCTTAAAATTTCATTTCCCCCCGATGATCCTTTTTTTTTATTAAAGACCCATTAGAAGGTCAACAAAGCACTTCAGAAAACATGATTTTACCACGGATCAGATCATCAGAGAGCGCAGATAAAATGTTTAAATTTCACACCCCATGAAGCAGATATTCTGCTAATGTTGTCGTAACATTAGTGTCCAAGAGTTTCGACTAATAAAGCCTCTACGATTAAGGCACACAGAAAAAAAGATACACAGTTTAGCTAATGCATTTCATATGTACTGAAGTACACTTGTTCCTTCAAATACAGTCTATTAGTGTCAGAATTCATACAAATAGGAAACCTTCAGAACATAAAATGTCACACACAGATGCGTAATATATACACCTTCTTCTAAAACTCTACCCTTGCTTAAATCAACATATACAGATAACTGGACAGGGTTGGAGTACACAGTGGAGTAGAGAAGTAGATATTACAAACAACAAAAAAGGACCAACAGACTATGCACACACGATTTAGTAACTAAAAAATTGTATCTAAAGATTAGCCTCTAAAACGTTTCACAAACTCGCACCTTCCTTCGCCCAGAGACAATCTGAAAGCTGTCCCTGTCTGTTGCAATGCAGGGTCACATTCACGAGGTGAAATACTACACTTGATACAATCTAGCTACCAAAGCTGTGGTATCACAAAAAAATAATAACATTAAAATAAATACGGGTGCTCCTATCATCTAGTCACTCCATCTCTAAAGAAAAGCAGCCCAATGCAACGGCAGCTTACTAGATGTGTTTGATACAGGAACACAATGGCAGAGAAAATTTTGAACACTCCTACAAATTCCTGTTACACTTACATCAGTCTAGTTAGCAACCATTCATTCCCATTATTCCATTCTGTATAGTTATTTCTGATTTTAGGCATTCTAAATAGAAGGTTTTTTAAACCGTAACTGACAGTTTTTGTCCGTTTTATTGCAGAACCTTTCCTCGATGTGAGTTTAGGAGCACAGTGGAGTGAGTTTCAATCAATAATTATCTAGATCATTATAAGGTAAAGCCCTTAATTAACAGAAATATACAGCATTTAAGTATAAAGACAAAAGACGCTGGCCTGAGGCTGATGAAGATGCCAGAGGTTTGTTCCATTCTATACTGTTCACGCAATTGTTTGTCCATCCTGACTGCCGCTCATCAGGCTCCTGTCGTGGGGGTATGAAAGAGCACACTGTGACAGGAATGCAAACGGGGCTTTGCTCGTCTTAGTCTTCATTGGTCTGTCTATGTGCTTTACTGTAGCTCAGGCCGCGACTCCACTTCTCCCCGCGAGGCTGTTCGGGCACGGATGTACTCGCTGGTCTGCAGGGGTCCGTCTCGCGAGTCCCCGAGACGCCATCTCCGTACTGCCAAAAATGTGTTCAGACCATACACACCCATCACCAGGAACCCAAAAATCTGGATGTAAACACACACACACAAAACAACTATTAATACTAAAGAAAACTGAAGAGGAAATTTTCACTATGAACATTTAAAGGAAAATGTCACCCAAAAATAAAAATTTGCTCCAGATTTACTCAGGCCTTCCTCAATAAAGATGAGTTAATTACTTCATCAGAACTGGAGAAATTTTACATCACTTGCTCACCAACAGATCGTCTGAAGTGAATGGGTGCCGTCAGAATCATAGACATAAATAGACGCCTCCAGGTACGTAGATGCAATGTTGGAACAGGGTACTTGACATCCTTCACCGTACTATAGGTTCGCCCAGAGCCGTTCTGTGCAGGATTGTGGCATACAATATGGCAGACGGCTTACATATCGCGTCCCATAGAAACAGTTGCTAATGAGGCATCTACTTGTATATATATATATAACTATGGTCAGAATGACAATCCACCAATAAATGCCCTGTGAAGTGAAAAGCTGTGTTTCTAATAAACAAATCTATCACTAACACGTTTTTAATTGTTGCTTATGTCTAAAATTCAAATCCTCCACACATAATATTTTAGTAGATGTTAACCGATAGATTGGAGACATGTTGATTACTTGATAAAAGTTGATGATGTTGATAAACGTTTCTAATCTAATCACAGACGAGCTGAGGGTGAGCAGAACATTTTTGGTTCTTTAAGTTACCTACATATAACATTAAATCTACTACATGTCCAACTAATGGAGCTGTTAAGAGCAATGCTCCAGGTCTCTGGCAGGCTCTGAGGGCTGAAGGAATTTTGCACTGCCCTGTGGTTCAGAAAAATCCCCGGGTGTTAAAGTGGTTTCCAGCTGAGAACATCTGTATCATAAAACTCTTAGCCCAAATCCCCAGCCTTTGACTTCCAAGGCGTTTGTGGATTTTTGCTGATCTCAGGTCATTCTTAAAGTGTCTAAAATCATAATGCTCAGTATTTCAGTGAGAGAACCTGATCCTGCATCAATCCTGAGAATTACTTCTCTTCACTCTGCCATGTACAACAAACCTCTTCACAGTCACAAGAGGTCCGCAGCCTCTACCAAAACAGACAAACTAACTAGAAGGGTTTGTGTGTATGAGATGTTTATAGTGGCTTCAGTTATAGCACACTAATGAGCAATCCCAGACGGAGTCAGTGGACTTTTTTGGCATTTCCTGCGCTGATTTTGGGAGAAAATCAGTGGAATTATGGAGTTACTTATGAAAGTCTCTTTCCGGTCTCAAAGTAAAAAAAAAAAAGAAATTAAAGGTTACTATGATTTAAAATGATTATCTGATGATTTTTTTAAATTAAATGTACACTCTGAGGTGGAAAAAGGCTCCCAGTAATTCAGCTTAAAAATTGACTTAAACAGAGCTGAGTGTGCCGTACTGGTAGTTAAAAACATAACCACACAGGCTAAAATCTTTAGTAACAAACACAAGGTTAATATGTAACTAAATTATGTGAGAATTTGTAACGAGTGATACAGCAAAAACTTGAAGGAAGAGGAAACAGTAAGATTTTCAGCATTGAAAACCAAAGAACTAAATAAAAACATGTGAAATGTTTAGGTTGACGGTGACTCTGGCTGCTCAGAACGTCCTGTTGTCTTCAGGAACGACTATGCGCTCGCTCTGTTTCAGCCACTTGAGGGCAGCAGAGCTCTGGCAGGTTAGGGTCCACTTCAAATACTTGAGAAATGACTAAACATTTGAATTCACCCGCAATAACAGCGACAGAATTCATGATATAAAGAGTTGAGTAAGGGGTTAGATATACCACAGCTGCGATCTCCGCTCCACTTTGATGGTTGAGAGCTGCCAAAACCACTGAAGCCAGAAAGAAGAACAAGGTACTGGTGGCAGTGTTGATCAGATCCTGCAAGACAGAAAGAGACAGTTCAAGTATACTGAAAAACAACTGATGCACAAGACTGATGCTTTTTTTGATCACCAAATTGCTAGAATGAACACTAGAATGATTTATTGAGGATCATGTGAAACTGAAAGCTGGAGTAATCCGAGACGAAAAAGAAAACTTTTGCACAGTAGTATATACTTTGCTTTCAAAATGATCTCTTAGACATACAAGGCACATAATGTACTACATTTTTTATTTTTTCTGACAACTGGTGTCTCCACATGCAGCACACAGAAGCAACACATATACTTTCATAGCCATGTTGTGTTCCAGAAGAGAGATGAATCTCTCGGTGTCTACAAAGAGAGGGACAACCATCATTTGCAGTGTGTATATGCTCCTATAGAGGTTAGCTCATTAAATAATAACATTTATATGAGGGAAGTCGTATTATCAGACACATTCACACATCAAGTTAGAGTTGATCAAACTAGAAGTACACCTGAAATGACGATTAAAATGAAACATCCAATATCAATGTTAATTTGACGTCCAGTAGTATTTGTTGTTTTTAGGTTGTGTAACCATCAACGCAATTTCCCTCTCGATCAAAATGGATCAGTGTCTGTCCAGTGACATTATATTGATATCCTGTGCCTGCTGGCCAACAATCATGAAAGATTTTGGTATGCCGAAAAACAACATTTCTTCTAGTTATCACTGTTAAAAAAACTGCTAAACCTTGTTGTGGAATCCATGATAGTGTTTTTGTAGCCTGGGCCCGCCCATAATTCCTGTGACGCTACATTCAAGCTGCCGTTTTAGAGCATTTTCGTTCCCAAAAAAGTGAGAAACGAGCTCCCCACCCCCGGCACGACTGAGGCGGGTGTAACGAGATGACGCAGCAGTTCTGCGATGCTCAATTGCTTGCTAAACTCTTCGAAAATAATCACTGAATGTCTTTAAATACCACCTACTCTCATATTAATCTGGCAAAATCACTTGACGACACTTTCCTAGTGTGAATGAGTGGTCTGATTGGAGATTCGTCCAGTAGTATGCAGAGGCATCTGATGGACGCAGGTTAAGCCCGCCTCCCAGAAGGCAGGTAGTAAGGTAGCTTGGCCAGACTAAGCTCCTATGAGCTTTATAGTCGTGGAAGCCAGGCTAAGTGTTTTTAGCATTGTTTTATAAATAGAAAACTGAAAAACAATATTTTTCTAATATATATATATGTCAATTGAATGTGTCCATAATGAAAGAAATTAAGCTTGACTGCACAAACACCTTGTATTTGGACCATAAAGACAGTCAAGGAGTTTTGGAGTGATGACGGGACATTGGCAGAGGTTATGAGTCTCTTTCCTATTTTTGATTACTACTACTGTCACAGTTTTCCCTCTATTAATACACACAGCACTTTGTAAGGATCACGTCACAGTTTACATACTGCAACAAATCAGAGTCCAAGCTCTCAGGAGCGATGAGAGGAACCGGCTGGAGTTTTCTGAAATGAGGCCAAATCCTCCTCTGTTCACTCCTCCGAGCGCTCAGAGTCTGGAATGGACGTGGGTTTTGTCTAAGCCATGACTCTGTGGGGGGTGAAATGTAACAAGCCCTTCAAAGCACAACCTCACTGCCTGGCACCTCAAATTTCACATCACTGGCCGACACAGCAAGAAGCGCTGGCTTTGATGTCTCCAAGTAAACTCAGACTGTCTGCTCCTCTCAGCTCTCGGAGGTGGACAGTACAAGCAGCGTGACACACGAATCCGCCGGATGAGAAAGTCATCTAATCACAGACCACAGTTCAACTACTGAAGATGTCCTGCTGACACAGGGCCAGTGCGAAAGACATTATAAACTGTTCAAATTAAATATTTGGTTTAAAAAATGAAAAGTATGTGACTTAAGTATTGTGTCTGTCCCATACTTGAAATTTGTGCTCTGTATTTCACCCATCCAAGTGCACACACACAGTAGTGAGTAGAAAACACACACACACACACACTGTGAACACACACCTGGAGCAATGGGTTGCCATTTTTGTTTAAGGGTTAGGTTGCGCATAGTGTTTATTTACAAAACAACATCACCACCTACTGGCCTGGAAGTATTGTTTTAGTGCCGCTTTGTAACGTTACAGATGAACCACTGATGGCAGATGGACTGTTCTGAGGATGTCTTTTGTGCTTTTCTGTACCTTGACAGTGTTCATTACTTTTGCAGTCAGGGGGACAGTCTCAAGCCTCCCGGTTGACATCCAAAATAAATAGTCTTCTGAAGACAAATGAAGCGAGTTTGGAACAACATGGCGGTAAGTGATTAACAAACACATTTTCATTTTGTGATGGAGTAACCCTTTAAGATGCAAGTTTACACACTTACACACACACACTGTTTTCCTATGGTTTTTTATACTGTACAAATGGCATTTTGTATTGCACTACAACAACCCTACACCTAAACCTACCACTCACATAAAACTTTAAGATACAATTTATAAGCCTTTTGAATTACGGGGATACCAAAGGTGTCCTCATAAATCACATTCTTATTGCCTGTCATAACCATGTAATAAACATAAACATGCGCGCACACACACACACAAAGTATAAACATATATTACATATTATTTTTTACATGAGAGTTATTTTTTAAAATAATAAAGGTAACATCCAGATTCCTTCTCCAGTCTCCTTTTCTCTCACTTTATCCTTAAAACCTCCATAAAAACACGCTCTGAGAGGAGAGAAGGGATAAAGCTGGGTGGTTCCTCTGTGTGCAGCCAATAAGCACTCCAGCGTGACTTAGACATGACCACCCATGTGACAAAATGCATGATGGGAGTGACTGCACGCTCTGTCTCACATGATACTCTCTCTCATCCGCACTCACTCAAGCGAACCCATGCCCATCTCACACGCAATACATTATAAACCAGGATACGGTCTCAATCATTCAAACACATGCCAAACCAGCCTTTGCCTTCACACATACTTCAACAGACGGATCAAATGCAAGCCAAACCAAACTGAAACGCACTTAATGCTAAAAACTGCTGATGTGTTGAAGATATTCTAAGCGTAGGAACACAAAGCACATGCCTGAGGTGAAGCGAAACTACCAAGTCCTCAGAATTATTTCGTTTTAAACATACATCACTATCTAGATGGAGGTTTACGTACAATGATAAAGCAATAATGCAGGTAACCTAATATGAACAAACAAAAGCATGCATGAGTTCTCTTAACATGTACTTTCAGTAGTGTGTGTCTCTGTGTGTGTGTTGGCAGGCTGCAACACACACACACACACACATTGGGAAATGTAGTGTTCACACCAGGTAATTTTGGATATTGCTACAAATATAAATGTGCTACTTATGGCTGGTTTTGTGGTCCAAGACATCCTAAATCCTAAACAAAAAATGAATCAAGGTTTCCACAAAAATATTTATAATAATAAAATAATGTGTCTTGATTAATTTGATTTATGAAGGATCATATGAAAGATCACACAAAGTAATTTTTGCCATGACAGAAATAAGTTGCATTTTAAATGTATTTCAAGAGTTCACGCTTTCCTCATAATGAATAAGCAAATTTGGCGTGCGGTCTGGGGAGCGAGCCGGGAGAGCGGCAAACTC
>JAUMHR010000052.1:16571817-16587636 GCA_032361145.1 Enteromius fasciolatus
TCTTTTCCACACTACCGTGGTCGCATGACTCGATAAAGCGATAGGTCTTCTGAAAAAAGTTTGCTCAGGTGAATGGAGCGAACAAGAGGTAGCAGGAAATACAATTCCCATCAGCCCAGGCGTGGTCATCATTCTTTGTGGCTACAGATCAGTGTTGCCATCTTAGCGAATTTGTCTCTACATTTAGCGACTTTTCAGACCCCCTTGGTGTCATTTTTCCCTAAAAGCGACTAGCGACAAATCTAGAGACTTCTTGGACACACCTCAGCGAGTCTCTGGCAGAGCCGCGCGAGCTCTTGTTCTCCCAGAGAACCAACAGAAACCATTAAAAATATCAGTGAAAACCGTTATATTAAGAATTAGGGTGCATTGAATAACATTATGTGACCACAGAGAAGCAAGGTAATATGAGGCAGTGACGTAATGAATATGCAAATTGACGCATGACATCACCTAGCGTCAGGTTTTAAATCGGATGTGTGGAAGGTTTAATAATTTTTTGTTATTAAAATTGAAATTCCAGTGTTCATGTAAACGGTTTAATAAACACTTCTTACACTTTTTTTGAGTCTTCGTTAGTTTTGTTTTTCCTGTAAATAATTCAATAAATACAGTACCGGGCCATTCATACCGAGGTATTACCGAACCGTGAAGTTTTGATACCGTTACATCCCTAGTATTTACTGCTGCATCACAGTCTGTTATTTACTCAACTCTGACTGCTGCTAATTCTTGTCTCGATGTCAATATGTAAATGTAGCAGTGTCGCTGTCTGCTACTGAATTTCAACATCTACATATGATCAAAACCCACCAAAAAAGGAACAATCCTCACTACAGAAAGAATATTAGAAAACTCGCCTGATGTGTTGATATGCTACTGCACAAAAACAGTTTCTCTAGTTGAATAAGACGTCTAGCAGTAAGACAGCGAGAGGCAGACTTCATGTACATGTTGTCACCCACAATCGCAGTTGAATCTGAACGGCTGCACAAGCTGACACGACACCATGATGTTGGTTCGATTTACTCGTAGTAAAAATACAAAACAGCACTTACTGTTCTGCTCCATCGCTTTCATTTCCTCAGGTGCGATCCTTAATTTGTCCACGTGTTCACGCAGCACACTCGTCCACTTCTGCAATGACTCCATGATGGTCCAAGGCCGTGACATGTCCACTACAAACACCGCTAGACTGTCCTTCAGTGACTCCGCTGTCACTGCAAACTTCAGCAAGCCTTTGTGGTACAGGTCTCCGTCCAGGATCCACACGCTGCAGCGAGTCAAATCTGGAAGATTTTAAATTTAAAAAACTAAATAAATAAACTGCATGTGCAACAGACCAAAAGAGAGATAAATAAATAAATAAATTATATATATATATATATATATATATATATATATATATGCACACACACACACACACATTTTAAAATATAATTAAATTTAGTTTTTTACAAAGCATTATAAAAATATATTTCATATTCAGTGTGAATAAATGACTTAAAAAATAGGCGATTAAACAGTTAATCACAGCTAAGCCAACCAACAAGTTTTATCATCATGACAGAATTTAGAAAATATTTTCCTTTTTTTTTTTTGTCTCACCTACATTCGCCCAGTATAAAAGCACTCACCGTCTCGGTCTTCATCCTGGACATTCAGGTAAAGGTATTCCAGCCCTCTACCTTTCTTATTGTGCTCGGCTCCTTGAAGTTTTGACATGAGTGTTGTCTTTCCTGAACCATCCTCCCCTAAAACATCAGCAGAAGTCAGATCACTTTTAATGCACATGACATACAAGTAGTAATTAGACAAAGAAAATTATTTTCTTTATAACTGGGACAATGTTAAAAGCATGTTATTCACAACATAAGAGTGAATTAATATCAGCTTCATAAACAGTTTATCGATCTTGGCCGAAGGTTGCTTCACTTGAATTCATGATGTGTATGTCAACATTTGTAAGAAAAACTAATAACAGGCCATGAGTTTGGATTAAAAACCAATGGCACATTGGCACATACCAAAAAGCAGTATATTTTTTCCAGACGGCAATTTAGAGCTGGAGCGTGTGGAAACTTCGCTGAGGATTGAAGACCTGAAGGACAAAACAACAAATGAGCGCCGATCGGCTGGCATTCATAACGTCAACAGCCATGGGTTTAATGCGGTAGTTTGATGGTTAGTTCTGATGGCAGACAACTGTAACTATGTACTACGGTGCTACCAAAACATCCGGAAAAGGCCGTTAACGTTACCACTAATCACTAGTGACTGATGTCAGTCCAACCGTTAGCTCCCGTCAGAAACAGACATCAGGAGTCAGCTTCCTGACACTTATAAACTAAAGAACACATAAATAAAAATAAATCGCCACTCGTACATATAAAAAATAGCGAACCAAAGCGTCTCCACAAACAACTTGAACACAACACAACCCGTTAAATTTTAACAAATGCTAGCCACACCAGTTAAGCTTGACATGAGCATATACATCGAGACAACCTGCTTCCTAACGCCTCCGAAGACTGGCGTTTTTATTTCGCCCGTTGCAAAGGTCTAAACTGGCCTAATTCAGACTTTGCTATAAGTTTATGTAAAGTGTTCTGGGCTCATCCGGGACCGGCGTCTGAACTGGGCAGCACCCGGCCGGTGACAAAGCAGCACATCAACTGTCAAAAAAACGAACTCCCTGCAAAATCCGCTGCACTTCTGGACACTTGATGGGTGCGAGCGTACCAGAGGTTTTGTCCTTCATCATCCTCGTTGCTGTTTTCCATAGTGTCGCCTGTCCCGGCTGCGCCCAGTAGCTTCTTCTCTAAAACGGGAGCCATCTTGAGTGGAGAGGCACAAAGGGAGGCGACTGCCTGAGGACCTCACATGAAAAGCTTCGCGAATTTCCTATCCTACTACGGCGAAGAACTATCTTATGAATATTAAATACGTACTGCGTGGTTCTACCAGTTAACGCGGACGTTAGAAGCGGGCGTATAGTTAGGGTCATGAATATTAATTACGCACATGACAGGATGTATAATAAAAGTTTCAAAGCAGAGGCAGCGTGACCAAATTAATATTCATGAACAACGCCTTTATCGTAGTACGAGTCTTAAATTATCGAACAGAAGGACAACTTAACAAAAACCCGTGAAAGAGCGGAACATTTTCCGCTTATTACTTTTGTCTACAATACAATGCAGAAGACATAAAATCATATGATAGTTTTTGCCCAGCTGTATGTAATTATGATCAGGCATTTGAAAAGGCATCACTATCCGCGTTGGCTTGAATGATGTCATTTCAGACTTTGCCGCGCGCTGATGTCAGTGCATGTGACTATGCGCTGATCTGAGGTCAGTTGTTTAGTTGCTTTGCGCTGGTCAAATTCTGACTGCAGCGAGAAGAAACTGATCCGCGGCGCCCAGCTTCAGGTGAACCGGCCATGGAAGGTCTGTCTAAAAACGTATTATGGAGAAAAAAATTATATATATATATATGCGTGGTAACGTTATTCGTCTTTTTAACTATGTCTTTTGTCTTCGAATACTTTTTTGTCAGTCTTCAAAGACTTCAGAGACTGATTCTTGCGGCACCCATTCACTACTGAGGAGAAAATACAGGTGAAGAAAAACTGTTCCGATGAAGAAACAAACTCGTTATAACGTTACTCATAACGTTGTACTTTTTTTAACTATGTATTTTGTCTTCGAGTACTTTTTTGTCAGTCTTCAAAAAATGGGAAAAGCATTTGAGTATTTATCTACTCAATAAATAAAAACTTTTACGCAATTACATAAAATGTTCAGATTTCATTTTAATTTGTTAGTAGGTTTTTACTCTTAATCTCCTAATTTTTATATTATTTAAATAAATAATTTTAAATATATATTAGATTTTTATTAAGTGCTTTATCAGGCTGTAAATCTGTATTTTTATCATGAAAAAAAAGGTAAATTTATATTTTTAATTAAATAAAACGCACTGGTGAACATAACCTGTATTTAAATAGTTAAATAAGAAGGTTAATTCAGGTTAGGTTTGCTAATGAGAAAAAGGAAAGTGCAACGACGACATCTGCTGGCAGAAGAGTTGGTCCAGCAAGGATTTGGTGTTATTGTTTAGGTTTTTTTTAAAATAAATTGTGTTATTTAAAACACTTGAAAAAGAGCGTAGTGTGTAAAAATACTAAGTAAATTAATATATATTTTGGGCCATCATAATAATCTGTTTATTTAAAAAAAAAAGGTTTCATAAGTTTAGTTGTAAAATCGTTTCTACTATCACAAAAGTCACAAAACTAAATATAACATTAGTATATAAACATATATAAAAAGTGAGCAACACACCATTAAATAGATTATTTAACCTTGTAGAGACCTGATTAGAAAAGAAAGACTACATAAATATTATATATAAAATATAATCAAGGAAAAAAATGGCAAACTAAAATAAAATAGATAAATAGAGAATAAAATAATAATAAATAAAGAACTTCAACTAATGGATGTGTACTTATAGGTGCAGAGATAATGAAGGAGATTGTGGTCCGCCTACTCGAATGAAGTATTATGGAGAAGGGATGACAGCTGAGGCACTGCCACAATTATGTCTAGAGGCTATTCCCTTAGGCTGCTCCATATGGCCAGGCAAACTGAAACTGTGCTTTACTGGCAGAAGCGGAGGGGTAAGACTGAGGGTCTCCTGAGAGAATTAACATGCCAAAACCCTGACTCATGTATAGAGGCCTGTAACGTGACCTTCTTCCTTTTATTCTCTAGTCATGAACACCCTGCTGTCAAAAAGCATGTTCTTTTACTGACACGAGGAGTGAAAAAGAGGTGTCCTTAGCTGTATACGTGAGAGGTTAATTAATTATTGTGTGCCTTTATCTTCACTTTAAAATGTATTTTTTTATTGTTCAGATTGTATATCTAAAGTAAGATGCAAGTAAGCCAGTGTTTTTGTAACATATGTTTACCGTTAAAGGAATAGTTCACTAAGAAGCAATATTTGCTGAAAGTTTATTTAGCATTACATCACTTGCTCATCAATGGATGCTCTGCAGTGAACGGTGCTGTCAGAATGAGCATCTAAACAGCTGATAAAGTAATCCACACAGCTCCATGTATCACAAATAAATTGGTGGAATGAAGTTGTGTCAGATACTTGTGGATGATGTTTTTGTTGGTTTATTTGTATCACTGTTTGGACTCTGATTCTTGCGGCACCCATTCACTGCTGAGGAGAAAGTACAGATGAAGAAAAACTGTTCCGATGAAGAAACAAACCCGAGTGGCCTGTGGGTGAGTACATTTTCAGAAAGTGTATTTAGTCATTTAAATATTCCTATAACTGTAATAGCCTGCATTTAGCTTCTCTTATCACTGCAGATAAACTCAGATCAACAAGATCAAGATTTTTTTTTGTCTAGCTTTTATAAAAGCTTTCATTATTTTTAAACGTTGTCACCCGGTTTCTAATCAATATTCTTATTGTTCACAGGCTTTGTCTAAAAAGCAAAGAGATGTTGCACCATCATTCTTCAGACACTAGAGGCTGCTGTCTTCTTTCCTCCCCCCCAAAAAAGCTGCATCCTGAGCAAACGTTTTGTTGTTTTATTGACATGAGACGTACGATTAAACACATATGATATGCTTGCTAAACTTTCTCTGAGGCATAAAGCTCACAGATCATAAACCTTTCAGCAGACAGAGTCTGGGAACTCTGTAACCTTGAACTCTCTGCCCAGAATAGCTGGGCATTTTAACAAATTACCAACATACCAGCTGTGCAACCCGAAATGTAAACATTACGCTCAATTTTAGACATGAATGTAGATCATTAAAACTGTCAAGAAATAAAACCGTTTTCACATGAGACCACAAGCTCTCATATTACAAGTATCTGGCAGTGAAGTCCTGTTGGGATGTTTGATTTTTTTTTTTTAATCTTGAAATTTAGTACAACAAAATATGCAAGCTGTCCTGTAAAACATGCAGAACTCCGGAGAGGAAAGTAGTTTCTCACGACCATGTTTCATCACATTCCTTGTGTCTAGCAGTGATGAAAGGGCACGCTGGTTCATTCCTTCTCTCGGTGTGATTTAATCATGAGCCTGTGATGAAAAAAAAAAAGAAAGAAAATATATATGTAATTGGCTTGTCTACATAAGGATTGACTTATAATTACCCACACAGCTGGTCTGCTTTGCCCCAGGGTGAGTTTTTATGAGACCATCATTTTTATGCGCAACAGCATATCCAATATTCTAGTTTTTCTTTCGCATAACAATGGTGTCTAATGTACTTGATTGCTCTTTACAAGTTGATCTTAAAACAAGTGAATGTCTAATATAACTAACTGTTTTTAGCCATTTAAAATATCCAAATGTTCGATTTAATAGGTCAAAAGCAACCCTATATGTTAATATTGAATACCTGTCTTTTTAAAGACATACTGTATCCAGCATATTCAATGGCTGGAGGGCACACAAGATATGGAGTTATCATATTAGATCACCATCACTGAGAGCGGTGAGCGCTTCTTGAATCTGAAGCCTATTGCAAAAGCTGAAAAAGAAAAGTTAATGTTGCTTATTTTGAATTATATTTAACATTTCATACAAACCGTCCCAAGTAACATCTCACCGCACCTCTGCTTGTACTATTAACACCAAGTAGCCAAATTACACAAGGGTGCCATGCGTCAGACCACTTTAAGTGGAATGTAATATTAGGGATGACCTCACGACTCTCTTACAGCTTTCTTGACCTGCGGCACATATTATTCTGGTGGTTTGCAGACTTGCAAAGAATCCGAATCATTCAGCGCCGTCAAGATAAGAACAGATGAATGAAATATCTTTCACTTCGTGTTACATTTAGTTGTTCTTCCTTCAACAAAATATCTGTTTTAGACTGAATTGGTGCGTGGACACTGTTAAAACAATACTGTGTGACTGAATTCGAAGGCCCTGCTTACAATTTACTTCGTTCCTCTCTCCTCCAGCCATGGGGGTGGAGAATTGCTGTAACCCCTGTCCTTACACACACACATAAAGAGAAATGCATGCTAAAACCAATCAGGCAGGTGGAAAAAAGGCAAATCCACCAACTTCAAGTCAAAGGAATACGGTTGCTATAGAGATCACTTCAGAAAGTAAAAGAAAAGGGGGTATTATTCCCAAAACCCATTATAAAGCCCATCTAATCTAGTAAAATATGCACCCAACGTGAGGGGGAAGGGAGGAGGAGAGGGAGGGTATATGGATTGTGGGCAGTGGGCAGGAGAGGCTGTGATAACGACAGATGTCTCACAAACCGTGGGTTTAACAGGAGGGGTGAAAAGAGAAAAAACGCCCAGTCGCAGATTGGACCTCAGGGAGAGAGTAGCACTGGCTCGAACTGAATCACATTCACTACTAGAGAAGAAAGGAAAGTACATTCAGCGCACGGATTTGCACAGAAGCAGGTCAGTAAAATGTTAGTAGCGACTCTTTGAATAACGGGTAAAAATCACTTAACCAGACAAAGCTTGGTTTTATCGGGGCTGGGGATATAGTTGAGCGCAGACAGCACGAGCTGTTCTTTGTTCTCGTAATTTTCATATGTCACTAAAAAAAAACTAAAAAAGGTACTACAAAAACATCTCTTATCTCTGTTACTCAATAACTGAACGTGAAACAACGTTGATTTCCTAAAAATGTCTGAATGACACTTTAATAATGTCTCATTTAAAATCTCTCGAATTATTATGGGAAGGTGTGACTTGTGTCCTACAAATATAGCTTCTGGGAGGTTAAAATATGAATAAAAGTAAAAACTAGTCATATATAAAGGCATTTTATTTGATATTTTTGTATGAAGCAGTGGGTTACAGGTAGCTCTACTCCGTTAAAGATTGAACCGTTTGTATTTCGATTTCTCTGTACTGGCGCTTTTCTGTTGAAAGTATTGTTTTAAGGAAATAGGAAGCATTGATTTGCCCTCATAAAAATTCTTTTTGAAACGTAAGGAGGAGCTGGTCGATATGAGGAAAGGGGTGGGGGAGCTTGGGTGGTGGTGTTGGGGTGGGGGTATGTGTCTTTTAAAATATATTAAATTGTGTGTGCTTGTACAGTGGAAATATATTAAAACGATTAAACAAACAAAAGATCTTTGCGTTTTTATAAAATATTTACAACACATTCCACTTTTTTTGTTCCTTATGCATCTTTGTAACCTGCAGCCAGACATGAGATAGGCTACTTGGTTTTGCTCCGGGTATTTCACCAGGCTTCAAGGGCATTACTTTCAGACCACCATTAAGCAAATTTCTTTACATCGTTATATTAATGAGTAACTTCATCAAGCAAGATTTGCTGGAATAATGGAGGATGTGAAGCGTACTGGCACAGAGCGCTGTGAGAGGCTGTAATAAAAACTGTATTTAGTGAGCACTGACATAGGCAGCACATCTCAGCAGTTGGACTCATCTGCAGGTTGGACTGGGGCATGACTGCGTATCCGGTCTTTGTTTGCCCCAGTGCAGCACTATGGACAGCTCCTATTGTAACCCCACCATGCTGTAGCTTAAAGAATATCATCCAAGTCAGCTGCAATAACTTTGGTAAAAGGAAAGGTTGTTTAATAAAACCTTTCATCTGGGTTTAAAAAGAATGATTGAAGTAACAGCATTATCACTGACATATGTGACCAAATGCGATTTAGTTCATGTTATCTAATCAGTCTTTCCTATATTTGCACATCCCCAAACCAAGCTGCTTTACCAACCAGAACCAGCCATGAAAAAATTCTTGTGAATGTGAAGTAAATGACTTTTATATCACTTTTTTTTTATTTTAGTGTAACTGTATACGGAAAACAAATGCAGACATAATACATTACTTGACATAACTTGACCTGTTGAATTGGTTTTGTCTAGTTTTCTAAGGATTTAGAAGTTAAAAGTGCTTGGTTTCACTTCCAAATCCTTCTACCCCATTTTATACAACCAGTGCCTGCTGCCTTCACACCGTAAGGCTGGGTTCTTGAATGATATGTTTATAAGTTTACAAAAACTAAGTGACATTCCATCCAGTCACCGTTTGTCCTTAAGCCACGTCCTGCTCTATAACAAAGTTGGACAGCATTCAAAGTCCTTGGCAGAGATTGCATTGGGTTCAGCTGATTGAGTGGGTGCCCTTTAAATGGAGAAACAGGGTGGGCTATGTGAGCAGGTTTACATTTTACAATTTCATATCCGTAATGAAGTGCTAAGAATATTGGTTGTTTTCCAGACTAACGTTTTGCACAATCATGTAGCTTAAACAGCAGAGTATGGCAAAGTCATGATTTGATTCCTGGGGAATGAACTGATAAAAATGTATAATGAAGATATGTAATGGATATTGCTTTGGATAAAAGCATTTGATAAAATGCATAAATATAAATATATTAAAATGTAGTGAAGTTTGTAGTTTACATAAGATGTTCTTCTGTTTCAACAGATCATCATGGGAGGCAAGCTAAGTAAACGGAAGAAGGGATACGATGTCAGTGACCCTAAAGAGAAGAAAGAGGAGAGTGCTGTGGCAGCAGTTGAACCAGCTGAGAAAAAGGCTGAGACCCCTGTGACAGAGTCGGAGGCTGCACCGCAGGAGGCTGCTGAAGTAAGTGCAGCAGCGCCGGTGGTGGAGTCTGAAGCACCAGCCGAGAAGCCCACCTCCCCTTCAGAAGCTCAAGCAGAACCGAAGAAGGATGATGCTGCTCCAGAAAAAACAGTGGCTACAACAGAGGCATCTTCTGCTACATCTAAGGAACCAGAAAGTGCTCCAGAGAAACCAGCAGCTGTACCAGAGGCACAAGCAGCAGAGGTACCAGCATCTGCATCAAAGACAACAGCAGTAGAGGCACCAGCTGCTACAAAAGAGGCACCAGCAACAGAAGTACCAGCAGCTGCAGTAGAAACACCAGCAGCGGCACCAGAGGTATCTGCACCCAAGGAACCTGCAGATGCACCAGAAGCGTCAGCAGCAGAGGATGCTTCAGCTACACCTGAGAAACCAGTGACAAAAGAACCTGAAGCTACACCCGAGGAACCAGTGACAAAGGAACCTGAAGCTACGCCCAAGGAACCAGTCATAAAAGAATCCGAAGCTACACCCGAGGAACCAGTGACAAAGGAACCTGAAGCTGCACCAGCAGCACAGGAACCAGCAGCTGCACCAGAGGCACCAGTGACAGAGAAACCTATGGCTGCAACAGAAGAACCAGCTGCTGCACCAGAGGCACCAGTGACAGAGAAACCTAAGGCTGCAACAGAAGAACCAGCTGCTGCACCAGAAACACCAGTAACAGAGAAACCTACAGCTGCAACAGAAGAACCAGCTGCTGCACCAGAGACACCAGTAACAGAGGAACCAGAAGCTGTACCTGAGGAGCATGCAGCTGCCCCAGAAGCTGAGGATTCTGCAGCTGCACTCGAGGAGCCTGCACCTGTATTAGAACAGCCTGTACCGTTGCCTAAACTTGAAGCCTCCCCAGTGGAACCCGTCACAGAGGAGGTGGTAGAGAAAGTGGTTGAGGAGGTTGCAAATACCAGTCAAGTGTCCACTAAAATTACAGAAACCATCGCTCTCACGCCAGAATCAGAGACTGTTACTGAGGCAGTGGCTCCAGAGCCAGTCGCAGAGTCTGCCCCAGTGCCTGAACCTGTTTCCGAGGCATTAAGTGCAGCAGAGGTCGAAGTGGTTGTACCTTCCCCGGTGGAACCCACACCAGTCACAGAGCCTGAATCCGAGTCTGCTGTACCCCCTGAGGTTACACTAACGCAAGCCAGTCCTGAGCCATCCCCGGAGCCAACACAACCCGAACCCGTGGCAGAACAGAAGTGTGCAGAGGAGTCCATTCCCACAATCGTCATCTTAGAATCAACCTCATCCAATGAGCTCTGCCTCGAGGAACCTGTCTCAACTGTCACAGATCTGAAGCTGAATAACGGAGACTGTGAGAGTGCTGGCTCAGCAGAGGAATCTGTGTCGGCTCCCCCTGAGGTAAACGGGGAATGCCATGAGCAGGCACCAGACGTAGCCCCTGCGGATGTCCTTGAGTCCCCGGTTGAGGCATGTGTAAATGGTGTGAAGGACAAAGAACCCCCTCAAGAGCTAAGTGACTGTGAACTGAAAAAGGACTTGAGTTTGGCTGCTGACTTTCAGGCTCCAGCTCCGATTGGCGACATGGTAGAAGTGCCACAGTGAGTCGACTTCATCTGAGAAACAAACCTTAAATGTGAATCCCATATTGATGCAAACAAACAAATGAAACAATCGTCTGGCAACGGGCTTTCTGAAAATAAATGTGAAAAATGCCTGTTGTGTTCTCTCAGGCAAAGGAATTTCTGGTTAACCAAAAAGAAATACAACCACCCAAGAGCTAAGAGTGCGAGAAACAAAGAAGGAAACAGTGAGGGTAAAAGCCTAAAAGGAAATGGGAGGGAAAGAATGAGAGAGCTGGAGAGAAAGAGAGCGGAGGGTCTTTGAAGTCTTTGTGGCCGGCGTCCTGCTGTCATTGCAGAGAGTGAGCTTACAGGCCTAGTTCAATATGTAAGCCAGAGAAATGATGATTAGACATGAGCAGAATTTTTAATTATTGAGAGGGCAGAACAGAAACGCTGGACAGTAACGATTCTAAAAATCATCTTTTGTGTGCGAGACTGATCCATACCGAAATGGTTTATTGGATTAGCATTTAATAGTATATAATCTAATTTAGACCACATTTCTGTCACAATGTAATACGGAGATTTGAGGATGAAGCATTTTAAACTTTTCATGTTGGGAGAATCAGTGGGGAATGTTCATTTTAACTTAATGGCTTGGCTTAGAAAATAAAACACTCTGTTATACCTTAAAAACTTCTCTTGCATTTTTGTGATGTTGTGCTGTTCTCATTTTTCACTTCAATGAGTAATACAGAAAGAGTACTATTTATTTCGAATAAATGTATGATGCAATCTCCTGCGTAGAGCAGACCCATTTTGTTCCAAAAGCATGTGCTCAGTAGGAGTAGCATACCGTAGACAGCTGCAACAGTTACGTTCAAGGCCTGTTTTCAGCCATTTTGTGCGGTAGTAGTGATCTGACTGGCAGGTCACCATTCCAACAATGTCCCATGAGTCATTGACTTTGTAAATTTGTACTGTGGGGCTGGGCATCAGACACGTGTTGTTTTGAGTAACATGGAACATGGCCATGAATACAAATGTCTGTTCAAAGGCTTAACACAATCAGGTTGTGGTAGAACACGGGAAAGGATTTTTCATTCTTCACAGGGGGAAAAGAGGTTTCAGGATAACAAGTGGGTGATGCTGTACAATGCAGCAGACTGCAGAGGGGGAACAGGACCGGGGAACGTCTCTTGCTTGAAAGGAGGAGCTCTGAGAGAGGAAGAGAGCAAAAGCTAACAGATAATGCCTTCAGACAGTTTTACACATACACATCCTCCTACATAGAAAGGAACATAGAACACGCAGCAGAACCAGAGTTTAATAAACTCAAGTACTGGAAATGTGCTCCTCTCACTTACCCTCTAAAAGAAAAGAGAGGCTGTCTCACTGAAGTGTGAACGCACAGAACTGATGACAGGGTACGTTTGTACCACTGTGTGTGAGAGGAGAACAGAGGCTAGCATGAGAAAGGCTTTATGAGAGATGATGCTGGAAATATCTGAAGGTTCCCAAGTGCCCTCCACAGGCACCATAATGAGCTCCTCCACATACCAAGCACGAATTCTCTGGTTTCTTAAAAAAAAAAAAACAGGCATACAGATTTATGAAAGGAATGTTCTCTAAAGCTGGGGGGTGGGGGCAGGATGGGTGAATGAACTCACTGGCTTCAGTGTTTTTCAGAGTCACTGTTAAACTTGTTCTCTGTGTGGAATCAGAATGAACAGAATGTATTTTGTACCATTTCCTGAAAAATACTATTTAAACTAATTATACAGCGGCATTAGACATTTAAAGGGGTAGTGCCTCAAAAATGAAAATCCTTTCATAATTTACTCACCCTCTTGTCTTTCCAAAACTGTCTGATTTTTATTTTCTTGTAAAATCTTTTTTTCTTTTTTTTTTTTTAAAGAATGATCTTATACACACAACACATTGTTACAAATGATTTCACTTTTAATTTTGTGTGATTGTTTTTTTTTTCTTTTAAAGTGAAAAATGATCTTGATATCTTGCACTATATGGTTTATAGGCCACTATAGTTTGTCATCAAGAAGAAATCTCTGGTTTGCAGATTTAATGGGAGAGGTCCAGTGTAAGGAATTTTCTATACAAGGTATCCAGTTTCCTCATCCCATCTTACTGTGCTTGGGGAGCAATGCTCTTTCCTTCCTTCAGCTCTTTCTCTCTCTCTCTCTCTCTCTCTCCCATATTCTTCCTCTCTTTTTCTTAGCTTTCATGCACAACAGATGAGAGGCCCTGCTTGCATCTTGATTTAAAGACTCTACACAGTGCATATTTGTGCGGCCGCAGCTGCAGTGCCTGGATACACCAGCACTATGTGTTCTATACTGGTGCCTTGGCACAAAACTCGATGCGCTTTCCTGTCTCTTTCTACACATGAGAACATTTGATCTTTCACTTTCACTGCTCTTAATACAAAATCCCCTTCCTTTTAAAAAAAATCACAAGAATGTTATAGATAAAATCTGGCACATTTATAAAAGGGTTTATGTTTTTTCAACAGTATTTGAAGTTGGCATATAATAGTCATTCACCATATTCCGTTCCACTTTTTAAAAAGCATCTTATTTTGAAGTATTTACCTGCGCTTGTCATACTTAGGTTTTGTTTAAATTTCATCTTGTAATTTTTAACAGACATTTCATGATGCAATATTACGGTAAAATGACAGACTTGGCTCTAGTGACATAAACAGGTCTTCTCCAATCATTTACTCCTGGCGTTTAAACTCCACCCCTTACTTACAGTCCGCTGCAACTCATTGACAACTTTTGGGTTAAAAAAACGGAAAACGAACAAAACAGGCAAAGTGAGCATTTTACTATGTGAGCAAAACTGCACTGGTATAAGCACTTCATAGTATATTTTTATACTTTACATCTAAATTTTGTGCTTTTTGCAATATCATTTTAGTGTAAGTACAGATAAAGATTATTTAAACTGTGCTAAATTGTGAAAGGGAGGGAAAACAGAAAGAAACATGCGAACAAAAGTCAGCATCCTGAAGCTGACAGAAAATAAATAAAGTGCGATTCCTCAGTAAGTCCATATCACATGACCACAAAAAGGTCTGTTGATCTTTACAGAAACTCAACGGTTGACTCTGCGGTCCAGGTCACACCACTTCTGCAGCAGTTCACACTGAAATGACTGATTGTCTCTCTACTACCAATTACAATCCCTGAAAGGCCAGTGTTAAAGTGTTAAAAAGAATCTGAAAAACTCCAAGGGGGATTCCCATTGTTTTTACTACTCCTCTCACTTTCTTTGTGATTCATGGCCTGGCAATGCTCTGCCCATCTGTGCAGCTGCGTCATTATATGCGGGTGTGCAGAAGGCTTTCAGCCTGAGCTCAGTCATACTTACAACCAGGGGCCAGTTGCATAAACCTAGCCTTCATGTTAAGACAGTGACTTAAGAGCTCGTCTGACCAACTAGCAGTCAGCCAAGAGTAATCTGTTTTATTTTTTGGATTCAACATAGACTAATATACTTTTTTATGTAAATGAATAAAAAAAAAACTGTCACCGGTCTTAAAGAAAAATTTAGCTAACTTTTAAGACTAGTCTTAACCTTTTATGCAACCGGCAGTATTGATAAATTAATGGCCACCAAGAGGGCCTGGTCTGCCTCCTTACCCTTTCCCCTCTATTGCTCTCTCTCCGTCCCTCCCCCCATGTATATAGATTGCACAGTTCCCCGGCCTGGCCTGCAGTCTATTCAAGCTCAGCCAAATGCATGTTTGAGAGGTGAGGAAAGGCAAGACAGTGCAGGAGTGGGGGTTCTGGGTGTGTGTGAGCTGGTGACAGCCCCAGCGTGGAGTCTCTATGGGGGAAGATGTGTCTTTTGTGGTGCCGCCCAACCCCCTTCCTCTCTTCCTTCTCCCCTCAGCCATTAGGAGAGAGAGAATTTTATACCCTGACACTTAATCATTCTAGACCATTAAACAGAGGAAGGAGGAACCAGAAGCTGCGTGCTAAGCAGAGCTCGTTTTCCCCCGAACAGCACAGCGATTCAAAATGATTGTGTTTGATGTTACACTCCTCTTTGTAGGCATTATAGATAGTAGGCAGCTGAGGTAAGGTTAAACGGTAAACTTTAGGTGGAGATATGCATACAGACGTTTACCTGATCCAGGAGTGTTTACTGGGGAACAGGAAGCCAAATTGCAAAAAAAAAAGAAAATAATAATAATAATTTGCATTGACCCCTATTAAAAATTACCTAAATATGATGACTTCTGAGAACCCTAGAAATGTGAAGAGGGCTCATCAGTACAACATAGCCAATTATGTATAAAATGTAAATTAAACAATAAAATGTTGGATTTACTTCTGAATTCTTTGGCGCCAATATCTAATTTTTCTTCCATATTTCATGTCCTGGGCTCTGTAGTTAATGAGTATTAAATCTGTTTTCACTCTTCTCAGAGTGTTACACAAACTACACACAAGAGCAGCATCAACACTGACAAATCATTTGCAAGTTTTGTTTCCCACAGAGGACTGTAGGTAAATATCCACCTTTTTGTTTTGTTTGTGTGTGTGTGTGTTACAAAGTGTCCCATTATTGTGTGAGAAACCGCTGCAA
>JAUMHR010000052.1:16590312-16601987 GCA_032361145.1 Enteromius fasciolatus
AGGGAAGAAACTGGAGACAGAGAGCAAGAGAGAGCAGAGAATAAATGAAGAGGAAGGCAAGTGGCAGATTAGGGAGGGACATCCTGTGGTGCAGCTTCAAACAAAAAGGCCCACTATGAGGGAGATCACTGATTACCAGTCTGGTGGTTGGGCCTCATTAAGTCCTTTCTCTCTGTCACTCCCTCCTCCTTTCTGAGCCTCACACACTTCTCACCTCCTCTTCTGCCGCCCAGCCATATGTCCTCACAGCAGTGACCCCAGGTGCAAAGAGCAAGCTCAGGATAGACTAGAACCAAGAACCAGGAACCAGGAAAATCCACGTCTGTCAAGACTCCTGCAAACTCAGTCCTGCAGGGGCATCAGAAAAAGAAGCAGCAGAACGATAGTGAGAGAAGAAAAAGAGTGATCAGAGAACATTTTGTATATCGAGACATCTTGAGTGCACCACTCAAAGAGCAATTGCAAATCCTGGAGGCGACACGTAAAAACATTTAGTAAATATCGCTTATAACCACATCATTACACAGACTAGAGAGGAGAAACTAGAGGAAGTGAGGTTGATGTGTGTGGTTTGCTGCTAGATGTTTGAAATCTTTGGTCTGGCCCGATACCATAACCAATGAGTAGGATGTGTTTGTGAAGATACCATCAGAACCACTGGAACCCAGCAGTCCGTGTCTCCTGTCAACTCCTCCTCAGCTGTTGTGGGTCATTTTTACCCTCTTAAAGGAACAGTTCACACAGAAATGAAAATGTGCTAAAATATGAGAAGGGTATAACTGCAGCCTGGAGATCTCCAAATGGGGTGGGAGCTCCAAAATAGACTGTGGCTTCCTCCCATTGACAGATAGGCACATGGCACGCATGTGCAATTTTTTCTCCCAATCAACTTCAGCCCAAACTCCTCCCCACAAATGATTCTAAAGATTTTATTGGTTGGTCAATCACATTTAATTTCTTACACTATGCTAACCCCTTATCCAACCCCACACCTGACTCTAAGCTTAACCAGTGAATTTGGCTGAATTTGACAATGCCATCTTTGTAGTTAAGTGCCATTGCCATCACTGAAGCCAGCCAATGGAGAAAGTATCTTTTTGGAAATTCTGCCCCATTTTGGAGATGTCCTGTTTGCAGTTATACCTACTTGGAAAATTGACTAAACCTGAGGCGATCCAAGACTTACACGTTTTTTGCTTAACATCAACAGATGTGGAGAAATGTAAGCATTACATCACTTGACCAATATATCCTTTGCAGTGAATGGGTGCCGCCAAATGTCCGAACAGCATCACAATAATCTACATCACAATTAACATCCAGTCCATCAATTAACATCAATTGATTTTTGAAAAAACTTTTTTGACCGAGTATCAAAACACACTTGTAGCCAATCAGCAGTAAGGGGCGTGTCTTGCAATGTTAACGAGAAGGGCGGGCTCAATTTAAAAGCACAGGACGGATATTAATTGATCAGCTAACAGATGGAGAGATAAAAAAAAAAGAAAATTTCAGAGAAACAAAACATTAAAAAGAACGATTATGATCAGGCAAGAGGTAGTACCTTCCAGCAGCTTTCCAGCGGTGGAGAGAACTCAAGGAGCAGGAAGGGCTCAAATCCGACGTCGAAGTTGCGTTGTTTCTTCTTGGTAACCAGGTGAGTAACGTAAGGTTGATTTTGCTTCATTTCGCAATGTATCCGTGTTGCCTTTAGTTAGTTTGAATATGTCTTCTCCACTTGTTTTTGCGATCGTCGTTGCCATGGTTACGCATGTAAGTGTGGGGTGGAGATTTTTACATATGGCCCATTAGTCCTATTGGGACATTTATAGACTGGACTTTATAATCAACTTCCCACATACATTGTGATAAAATACATGTTCCGATGCAACAAGTTCCTGCCGTTAGTTCATAAATACTAACAATAAAGCAATTAGACTGAAGTGTGTTATCACATGCACATCCTCATACACAGCCTGTGGTTGTGCTTTTCAGCAGTTCTGTAATTAGACAAGCATAGGAATAAAGGAAGTATGTAAACACGAGACACCACATCTGCAAGCACTAGAAAAAGAGAAAGAAACTTCCCAGAGAAAGAAAACATATCTAGACTTAGAGTAGTTTAACAAAGAAAATTAGGAAACAAAAGCAAAAAAAGGAAATGAAAGGATACAAGTAACTTCCTGATGTAATATAACACAGACTCCAAAACGCATGTAGTACTAGAAAATATACTGCATGGAGCTCACTATATGACAGAGTGATTTACTCTAGTAATTTGGAGAATTTTATATATATATATATATACCATAAATGATATAGTTATAATGCAGTGTAAGAAGTTTGGGACAAAAAGTGTGTGCCAAATGCATTAATATAAATGCAAAGTCTTGGTGACATGTCGTTTGACATGTCATTCAATATGAGACAGTTCTTGGAACTGAGAAAACAACTCAAGCCTCAGGGATTGCGGAAAAAATTGTGACCAGAAAAAAAGAAGAGAAGGAGGTAATGAAATGTGAAGCTGAAAAATTTAGTTTCGTGGTCTGTAAACATGTAATCCTGCTTTGTCTTCTTGTGAGACTGCCAGGGACAAAAAGTAATATTATTAGCATATGTTTTCAAATCTAAGCTCTCGCAAAGCCATTATAAACCATCGTATGATTAATGCCAAAGGCCCCTTAATACTCTTCTAAAGGCCAGTAAAGATACTTATATTAAATGACATGTTACAAATTAAATTAAAAAATATATTATTTATGCTGGGAAGTAAAAGAGAGAAGGTAAAAAATTGGGACAGTGTGGATTTAGTTTTTGGATTTGCTGTAGTCTGCAACTGTTTTAAAAAAAGAGGCTATACGCTGATGAAGACGGACATTTTGGTGTAGAGTGTTTCGGCTGTCGCTCACACAAACACTAACAAGGACAGACCGACCACGCACCGAAAGAGTGCTTTTGCCTTCAAGACACACAGACATTTCTGCACGCACACACACACTGTAATATCCAGCCACCCAAACACTTGCATAACACTGTCTGATCCCCGTTTTGTGACCCTGCAGCATGCCAAGCGCAGCACTGATGGAGCGGGGTGAAACAGAGTTCCTTTTCTGTCTGTCTCTCTAGCTGCCTGGTGGGAAGGAAGCTGACGTCTCGTCTGATAACAGCCCTCTACCCAATTTCAGAGCTCCTTTTTAAAACCAAAAGCTGTCAGTGAAAGCAGGTCATCTCCAGCTCGTAGCGTTACTCTGTACATCCTTCAGTGGGATGATTTCTCCTGTGCTGAGAGCTCTTTGGATCAACGGTGTACAGATGAACAGCATAATATGAGATTTTTCAAAAAGGCAGGTGAGCGATAACATCAACAATAACATCTCCTCAATAACAAACAATAAAAAGCTGTTGTTTTATCCGCCCTATAGTCTAGAATTACAAAGCTGACTGCAGACTGACCTCTTCCTGTGAGTGTGCTAGAGTGCTTTTGGCAGTGAGAAAAGCACACAATAGAGTGCATGCATTACAGTTCTGGTCATCAAACTGTACCACAAGAACAACATTAAAACATGGTTTAAAAACTGCAGCAAAGCTAAAGCCTTCATACTGTCTGCAGAGCACTATGTCTACAGCACAATCATATTTGAATTAGTTTAATGATGAATAACGACACAAGGTGAGATCTCAGTGCTCAGGTTATGTTTTGCCCACACATCATAGATTCACTCATAAAAGCAGCTCACACTTGTTTTCTTTAGTGTGGGGAGAACAAAATGGACTGTAAAGAGGGAATACAACACATTTTCTTGAATGTTCTTTAGCACTTGTGAAAAAAGGAGAGCACGAAAGAAGATTACATAATTACTTCACCAAGGGAAATTAATTGTTATTTTACATCCTACATTTACACATCAATTAAATACAAATATCTAGGTGTCATTTCACTAAGATCTCTCTTTCTTCGAGGCTTATACAGGTTCTCAACCAGGGCCCTCAGCAAGTTTTCAAAGAGGCAACAGCATAAACCTTTAAATTAAAATTTTAAACACAGACACACATATAATACAAAAACAGAACCACACCCATAAACCTTCAAGATGCTTCAAACGTTTAACGCAAGGCTTTGTAAATCCATCAAAGGAATAAAAAATCCAAATGCAACCGATTATCCTGTTTGTCATCGTAATTCACTACCTGATTCGATAATTTGCTGCCAAATTTAACTGAATGCAATTCATTATTGTGCATAACAGCATCAACATGCATTGTGACAGGTCATGTGACAACAAAATAGCATACACTTTAACATACTGTTTAAATTGTGTATTGTTGCAAGACGCTAACTGTTCGATTTACTATTTAAACAAACAGTATAATGCATGTTGTTCAACAAGCAGTAAGACAGCACTATTTGATATGCTCAGAACATTAGCTCACGGACGTGTGATGCTTTTCAAACCTGTGTGGTGCATCTGAAATGACGCCCCCCTGTGGCTGTGGAAATTCCCTACACAAAGATCTCTACACCCCCTTAACAAAAAAATCAAGGTTCTGACCTGTCTCTTCCCCACCCCCTCTCTGTTCCCTCCCCCTCTCTTCACTTGCTGACTGCTGCATTGTGGGTCTCTGTAGCATTATGCTGGCAGAGTGTATACAAGCTTGCTGACACATGCAAAGCAGCACAGCCAGACATCCTGACAAATCTACACACACATGTGCACACAGCATCTCATACGCATACAACAGCCTGGAATAATCTTTTTCATGTTGTTTAAATGCTGACGTGCTTTTTTTAGTGACTGCAGATCTCACGGAAACTAGTCTGTCGAGCGCTCACAGCAGGCCCATTTCAGCCTATAATTATCAGTAGTTAGTGCTTTCTAAAATTCACACGGAGAGCTGGCAACTGGCATGATTTGGGAAAACCATATATTACAACAAAACTTTGTTGTAAATATGTGTCTTTAATTACACGTTGTCTCACAACCAGTCACAGACCTAAAATACACACCACAGTAACATTTACCAGTTCATTTCGTATCAGACACAGGCCTAACCAAACAAACGAGTCACAGTTCAAGGATGGAGTTCGTTGCGAACGAAAACCTTTGACCTCACGGAGTGAGTCTGCCTCTGTTTACACCTGATATTTACATTTATAGACAAGGTATAGACAAGAGAAACACATTCTTATTTTGCACCTGGTCTTTTAATCCACCTCTTTTCTGCACGTTCAACCACCTCTGTCCTGATTGAAGTGGTGAAAATCCAACCTGATCTCACAGCAATTCGTACATATTTTACGAGGTGGCTAATTCGTACAAATTTGTACGACCTCACTCGTACGAATACATACGATTTATTCTAAATCGTACGGATTTTACGAGATGCCAATTCGTATGAATTTGTACGAATGACCTAAACATAACCCCACCCCTACACCTACCCATCACGTGGTTTTAGATAAATCGTACGAGTGAGGTCGTACGAATTAGGACAAATTTGACACTTCGTACGAATATGTACGAATTGCTCGTGAGATTGTGTTGGAAAATCAGACAAGCTTAAAACATTTTAGTCCCCATTTATTCCTGCATTTAGTGTTGTCCGCTTGTGATTGGATCAAAAACTCATTGTAAACATGCCCTCTGATGAGCTAACCTACTAGCGTGCTCAAGTAAACTTCATAAATCTTTCTGACTGACTAATTTTAAAGAACTAGGCTGTATCCAAAACCCCGCACTCTCTGATAAGGTTCTTGTGAGTAAGTACTTACTTTGCTGCCATTCACAACTCCTCTCCCGTGGCCTCATGGGAGAGTAAAGAGTCCATCAGATGTGCTCTACAGAAGTAGTTTCTGAGTACTTTTGACTTACTTCAGACATACATACAGACTGTTGCATATGCTGGTTTGGTATCTTTTGAAGCTGGGATGCTGGTTCTTTGCTGGTTTAAGCTGGTCCTATAAGCTGGTCTGACCAACTTAAGAGCATGAAAAAGACCAGCACAAACCAGCTGTTTTTTGTCAACAGGGACTAACTGCTTCTCTTACAGAAATATGGACTAAGAAACAATCACTTATATGAACCTACTGTTAAATAAATAGTGACTTTTAAGGATTTTTATTATTACAAAGATTCCAACCACTTAACTGTGTCCATTTTGTTTCCCTTTCAAGTTATATTTAAATAGAAACCATTAGATGACTCTAAAATTCATAGAGACTACTACATCATAAAAACCTGACTAACTAAGTGGCGATTTCTTTAAGCCTGCAAGGTCAGCTTCCCTTATAATCTGCGTGATGATTGGAAGGTCTGTCGAAAGATTGCATCTCCTTTTGACTGACAGCGATTTTGTACTATAAGGAATCACTGAAGCTATTCGCGCTCAGTCCCATTGCGGATTTCTCAAGTTCAGTCGAAATAAAAACTGCTGCAATTTCTTTATATTTGCTTGGCGAAATTGCTTGATTTTCATCATACATTTCACACAAATATACACAATTTATGACGTAGGCCGAAAATGAGCTTTCGCTATTTGAAAGATTTGAAGTGTAGCAAATGCAGCACAATAGTAGGCTCACTGTAAAAAATGGTTGTGAATTTAACTGTAAAAAAATGTGAAAATGCTATGGTAAAAACACGTTAAATGGTAAATGGTAAATTCCTGTTAAATTTACAATGAAACACCGTAAACTGACATTCCCAGAATTCCGTGCATTGCATTTTAAAGTTTGTTTGAATTTGATGTTTTTTCTTTAAAATAACTGTTTCTTTTTAGTTTTTTTGTATCAGTTATGTTTAGTAGGGTTGTATGTTACATGTAATGTTGTTAAATGAATGTTTATTGCCCATTTTAATTTAATAATTCTTACCATGATGGTGTTTAGTGTGACTTTATGTTTTACTATGTAAAAACTACTTGTGATGAGCTTTGATTCATCATGTGATTTTTTCATAACCACCTGCATTTGGTAGATATCAGTATATTTCAAAGGTAAAAAATAGATTTCACCATTTTAATAGTTTGGTATATTAACATTATATCAGATATTACGTTTTTTTATTAAGAATTATGGTATTTAACAGTAAATTTAAAATACAACCATAAAATTGGTTACTATTGCTATTGACAAAACAAAAATTTTGACATTATATTTTTCACAGTTTTATACTAGCAACCACAGCTGCCGTTTTTTTACCGTAAATTTCATGGATTTCTTTTTACAGTGTACAATTTTTTGCCGTAAAAGAAATATAGGTTTTACCATTATTTAACGTTATAATTTCAGCAACCCCAGCTGCCGGTATATTACCGTAAAAATAACTTTTTTTTTTACAGTGCTCTCTTATGTGAGTTTCGACCAGGAAAGCACCAAACACATTTTTACGGATACATGCCTCTCTCTCACTAGATATGGATCTAGGTATGATGATGTCCTTTCTTGTAGTAACAGAAAAACTAATAAAGTGAAATCAGCCATGGCAATGTAATCAGCAGAAAGAATGGCATGAATGCAGGAAGAGCACAAGCTTATTCAGACTATGGGGTAAAGATGCCATGAAACCTGGGTGTTTTCCATTTGCTACAGACTAAGTAATAACCAGCCTCTAAAACATTAATATACTTATATGTTAAGATTAAAAGAATCACCTTTTTTGTTGTTTCTATACAATCTTTTCTTTTCTACCCATATGCACAGGATTTTCTACTTTTATCTGATGCCAGTATTTGGTCACTGCTGGTATGATTTCTCAAGAAATGAAGGCCGCATACTTATCAGTAGAATTCTCTATGTCTTTCCACATTCTTCAGCACTTCACTGCAGTGCGTAACAGTTTCAGAGAGAGGAGGCTGTTCAAGTGAAGCACACTGTTAAACTCAGTGTTTCCTCAAGGATGTGCTGTTGGTTATACGAAGGAATTCCATGCATAGCTGGGATTGGTGAGATTTTTTAATCAATTTTGGCAGTTGACAATGACCCAGGCTGTAGACTATTGAAGTAAAGACAAGAGGCCCCACATTTGAATGGAAGAGAATGGGACAAAGTATGTGAATTTGTAATATCAAAGGCCAGCTCTCTTCTCTTTAAGTCTTTTCCATCTCTGGCTCTTGTTTTCCCAGCATGGTCTCCAGAAAGTTTCCACCCAGTGGGGAGGTGCGTCCTGCAGGATGGGTCACTGGGTTTGTGCTTTGGATAACTTACACCCACCCCTCTCTCTCTACACATACACACACACACACACACACACACTCTCTCCCACACTCCACGCAGCTCTCAGGCTCAGAGATGAAGTCAAGACAACTTCACTATCAGCACGTGAATTATGAATGATTAATTCAAACAGCATGTTTGACTAACAGGATGTGTGTGACTAAGCACAGGTGTGAGTGTGCCTTTGACTTTAAAGAGATAACAGAAGTGTTAGAGGAAAGGAATGCAAAAAAAGTTGTCAGTGATAAAGCTGGCATGCTGAGCATGTCTGCATGTTTTGGATGTATACATGACGTACATGCTCACACGCACCGCAGTAAGAAATTCATAACTGTATTTAGAAGGTGGGTGGTAAATCACTTAGAAATAACAGTATAGACTTTTGCTACTTTCTATTAATTATAGAATTCTGAAAATAAATGTCACTGATTCCACAAAAAATGTTAAGCAGTACAATTTAATTCAACACTGATGATATGAAATGTTATTTAAGCACCAAATCAGCATATTAGGGTTTCTAAAAGAAACTAAAACAAGTAATATATTTAAAATACATTTATTTCATACATAAATTAAAATCTCTTAACATTTACTGGCATTTGGCTTGAGACTGATCAAAAAATATATATAATAAAAAAAAAAAAAGATTGTTTTTATAAATGGTATTATAATGTTATAATAAAATTAAAACAATGGAATGAACCTTAAGATAACCTGTAAAAAGAAAACGAACACATCTTAAGCACACAGAACAACATACGTGGACTTTGAATGATTAAATAATGAATTAATTTGAACGATTACATAATTGAGGCAGCCATAATTGTAATTGCGATTAGAAAATTGATTAATTGTGCAGCCCTACTTGTGCATTTGTTTAAATATGTTTAAATGCAGCCCGAGGCTTGTCTTCAATCACAATGTCTAAGTCTGTTAGTCAAACTACGCTTGTATGTGCCATTTTAAAGAGAAAAAATATTTGTAATCTTACTAAAATGTTTTGAAGTGCATGTAAATGTACTAGCGTTATATCTCTGTGTTTACATTACTGCTCATTTCTGTAAACTGCAAAAATGCAAATACAAAAGCCAGTGAGATTAGACAGCATGAATAATATTTTACTATGTAAATTACTGTTTGCATATTAGAAAAAGTTGCGCAAATGTTTATTCATAATCCTCATTGTGCATTAAAAGAAATGGCAAGTATCCTGTAAGTATCTATCTAATTCCACGTTCAAAGCTCTGAACTAGACAGCCAGACAACATCTCTGAGGAACGAGGGTCTTCGTGATGCTGAGAGTTTCTCCACTCTCTGTCATAGTGTAGCTGGAGTTTGCTTTGGAGGGATTACAATGTATGGCTTCTCAAGAGCCATTGTTTACAGAAACATGTAGATAAAATGAACTCGGGGTTCTGGTGGCCAGTTGTGGGTGTGATGCATGTTTGGTCTCAGTGTGAGATGGTGCTTATGAATGTGTGACTAGAGTAACAAGACACACAAGAGCAGAGTCCCACAGAGGGGGAGATAAGAGGAAGCACCTGGGGCCAAACAAGGAACTGGCTGAGGAGAGGCTCCCTATGTATATAATAGAGAGAGACGGAGCATATAGGAGAGCATGCACGTTAATCAGGATGTGAGAGAGTCATGAAAAGGAAGACTGGGTTATAGGATTGCATTTCTGTATGGTTAATTCACTTTATACACAAGTGTAATGATGCATGAAAATCTTGAGTTTGCAGTTCACTGCTCTGTAGAGACACCAAAAACAGAACATATTTAAAAGATCAGGGTCAGTAAAATTGGTATTTTTTCATTTTTTTTAAACATTTTTTTTTTTTTGACTTTCGAAGCAACACAATTGTTTTTAATTTTGATTATAACTAATGAATCTAAGTTACACATATTTATTCTAAAAAATAAAATTCCATAAAATATCAAAGTAATTTGAAAGACTGTACGAAAATGCTAATTAAACACAAATAAGCAGGGAAATGTATAAGAGTTACTGTAAAGGACATTCAGGAGGCTCATCTGTCCCACTAAAAACCCTAATCAGTGGATTAAAAAAACATCTCAGATTTATATATTCTCCAGCTTCAAGGACAGTCTGTGCATGATAACACTAATCTGTCCCATTGTGCAGACAAGCTTAATAAATCCTCCATCGGCAAAGCAACAGCATGTGTCATTACTAGATATTGTCCTTCTAATAACAGCACAGCTGCTGTATCTCTCTGCATACCAGTACTGAAGACCGCTGAACAAGCTAACGCTTACTGTGATCCTCTGGTCCGGTCTCTAGGAATTGATCTAAATGAGGCCTCCCGACCTCTGACCCTGAGCGAAGAGCTGAGAAAGATGGCCTGGGTGTCTGTAACTGCAGCTGTGTTACATAAACATGCCATAAACCAGCCTGTCTGTCACGGGTGAGCCTGAAGACCTCATCACAGGCACTGCGGAGCCTCACTCTGTCCTTAAATGCAGCCCTTTTAGCAGTCTGATTAATTGCCAGTGTGCTCTGAAAGCGAACTGTTAGGACACTATAGACTTCTTCATGCTTCCTACCGCACATGTTCTTTAAAATCCAGTCTGCACACTGACTTAGTGACCGTACCGAATGCTAATTGACTCTTCAAAGACTCTCATTCAGCCATAAAGCTCTTGGAGCACAAAAACGCATCGTGATATTACCATGCTTTGATTTGCCTTGACATCAAGCCTTGACGCATTACTTAAATATCCTGGTTTTAGAGTGTGGTAATCATTCAGAATTATGGAATATGTAAAAATGTCATGGATTTACCATCTGACTATCGTTGTATTATAGTACCATAGTATGTTTTAAGGGCCTCGGCATGTTCAGGGAATGATTTGCTCAGACTGTGCTGTTAATTCATCCCAGCTCCACCAGACCCCAGGAGAGATGGAGAGACATAGCGCAGCACTGGCAGACGGCCAAGCAAATATCCAAAATAATATTCAGCAGATTTCAGCAGCCTCCCCAAACCCTTACCCCCCACCTTTCTTCCTTGTTTTGCCTTTTGTCTGTGTTTATAGACAGTTCAGATTTATATTAATATAGGTGCAGCGTATGGACAGATGTGTTGATTTATTTTGAGCGCTGACTGAGCAGCATGGGAAAATTAGTGCACAGAAAATGGATAGAAAAGAAGTGCTTGTGCTTTGTCGGTGCTCAGGATTGGACAATTGATTTTCACATTACAGGACTGTCCACACAAACATGGCCAGCTCATCTATTGTTCACTGTCTCCTCCTGTGTGCGCAGATAATGCACCGCCCAACGGCCTTCGCTCAGATCCTGATAATGTGTGAAAGGAACCAGGACACAATGCATATGATATGAAGGTTTGTTTGACCATTCAGGTTACTAAATATAGAGGTTATGCACATAGCATTGTGCATGTGTCGTAATCATATATTCTGTAAGACTGTGTTCCTG
>JAUMHR010000052.1:16602087-16614147 GCA_032361145.1 Enteromius fasciolatus
GGTTACTAAATATAGAGGTTATGCACATAGCATTGTGCATGTGTCGTAATCATATATTCTGTAAGACTGTGTTCCTGAAAAAAAATTATATCAGAATGGTAAAAAATAAGTAATCAGAATGGTAAAACTTTAATTGGTTAATTGTATATATCTTTAATTTTTTAAATAATACTATCCAATACTAATAGTAAAATAATATTAATGACCATACATTTTACAGTGATAATCTATATTATACACAACAAGACAAGCAACCAAGCAATTGTTCAATATTCAGTATTATGCAATATTGCAGCCTTGGTTTACAGAGACATTTAGACATAAATTAATAAAATAAAATACAGCCCCTAACGTTTTAAAAGTCCAATTAAAAACGATGCATAATCTTTCTTACAATCAAAAACAATTAACATACATTATTAGTCTTGGATTCTGAGATATCATATTTAATTATTTATTTTATTTTTTGGCGCAAGCACTAAATCGATTAGTATTCAATTTGTTCTCATATTGCCATCTTTATATCCCTCTGTTTATGTAAGTACCGGACTTTCCCGCTCACGTGGCAGACAGAGAAAGAATCCAGTACGTATGTGAATGAATGTGGTGATAGTATTGCTCCATTACTGTCTCTCTATCTCTAAAGCAGCCGTGTTTATGAGAGACTGTGTGTCGCCTCTGGATGCTTCTGGCCTCAGTCATCCATATTAATGAAGAAGAGCTGCCCTGTTCAGCAGTTCTGCCAAAGGGAATGGATTCTGGACATGGATATCCAGGTTCGATACAGCTTCACGTGAAGGCTTAAAGTGCTTTACTGCAGATTTCCGAAAAGAACATCATGTCAACCGTGTAATCGTTGCAGATGAATAGTGCACAGCAATGCCACTATCATTTATTTTAGTGTATCTGTAGTGTTAACATTAGAATTGAACATAAAATGTTTATAAAATGTGATTGGCAGCCTGGGAAGTAACATAAACAGTGAAGGAAAAACATTGATTAACTATCTATTGCAAAAATAACACATTCATCTAATCGAAGCCACGTTTGGTTTGCTCTACATGGTTCTCTGGCCTTGTTTATGCAGCTGCATGACATGCTAAACTCCAGACCTTCTCCTTTCCGCATTGAAGACATCAGGAGAAGCACCCGGAAAAATGTTCAGCAGGAATTGAGTTTTTAAAAGATTAAACAAAATTGTATTTGTTTTTTAATGAAGAGAAACTTTTTAAGATTGCCTTGGCAGCTAACAAAAATGAAGTACTGAAATAACTAAAACTGAAATATGTCCAAGAAAATGAAAGCTTTAACTATAGAAGTATAGAAAATAAAATAAATGAATAAAGTCTCTAAAATTGGACCCACTTTATATTTAGGTGCACTATGTAATAACATTAAAATTAACCGTTTAATACGAGACAGTTTTTATACATACATGTATAATAAATATATACTATATATATGTATATATATAAAAATAAATAAATAAATATATATATATATATATATATATATACACATACACACACACTATATATATATATACACTATATACTCCTATACACTTATATACATATACTTATATACACTATATACACTATATACACTATATACACACATTTTATATTCATTCGATATCTTTATATATATATATAAAATATATAAAGATATTGAATATAAAATGGGATCACAAAAGTACTCAAACTTAAAAACATAAATCTAAAATGAAAACTGAAAATCTAATTTGCAATTTTAATAAATACTACAATAGGTCGTGAACCGAACAGATATTGTCATAACTTTCAATGCCACGACATAAGCTGAAGACATGGATATTAAACAGATAAGCCGTATTTCCAAACAAGGCATCCGTGAGATGGTTTCAGTCTGCTAGCTGTATAAGTCACAAGTCTTAAGTCAAGCTTTCAATGTCACCCTCGACCCAGAAGGAGTAAATCACCTTGGGGGAATTTCCATTCAGTTTGAAAAGCTGCAGGCTGAGCCCAGCAATCCTTCATAAACACGGCCCAGATAGGCAACCCTCCGCTCAGGGGTCACAGGGAAAGTTTCGTAACACAGCCATCTGTATGTTAGTCATGAGGAGGAGAACATTTAAACATTTTCTGCTTCTGTGAAAACAATGAAGTAGTAACTGAACCTGGTTTCTTATTAACATCGTCCTGCTTGACAGATCAATATAAGGAGGGCCTCCAGTTATGAATTATTCTACAGTGGAACGTGCAAAAAAAGGAATAGCGTGGCTTAAGAGTGTGCTCCAGAAGAAGGAGGAGGGTGCCCTCCACTGGATTTGGGCTTTATTAAAACACACTGACGGGAACGTTCTGAAATTTTCCTAAACATTTTTTGTGGGTAAAGTAGGTCATTCAGGAAGTTTTAGATTCTTGGAGGCTTGGGAATGAGTAAAAATATATGTTTACGTGCTGCTGATTTCGTCCTTCCTCTGTCTAGACTCCCTATGAGGGAAACCTAGCTATTCTCTTCAAACCACAGAGAGTCGTCTGCTTTTAGACCGGCCTTAGAAACACAGCACTCCACCCTACAGCAGGAAATAACTCTGTAATCTACTCAAACAAACAGCAGCAACTCACCACAATAGAGCTTAGCACATATTTAGAAAAATTATATGACATGTGTAAACAGTAGTTGCCGTATGAAAACGTCACACGTTTATGTCAGTTAACGTAGAGAAGATATAAAAATAAAACTGTGTGTTTAGAGTTTTAAAAAAATCAATTGGGAGAAGAACATACCAATCGCATACAACAGCTTTGGAGATGTACGGTTTATTCAGTATGTAGCATCAGTTCTGATCTTGTCAAAAAGCAACACCACTGATCAGTGCAAGTACAAACAAACTTGAGTGCTAACACTTTGACAGAGGAACCAGGAAACACAACTGGAAGGGACGATTGCTCTAAAGCTGAAAAGTTGCAGAGGTTTGTGACATGGCATTATAGAGGAACGTGTTGTTGAAAGGTACAAACTGGTGCGTGATGATTTTGATGGCTTCTTGAGCTGCTGACCCTGCAACAGAAGACAATAGGCCCGTTTAATACTGCCATTATGTTTCTCTTCCTTTCTGGATGATTTCTGGATATGCATTTGGACCACGACGGCAAAGGAAACGGGCAGCTTTGTGCTAACCAAACATATTCTCAGTAATGAACCTAATTGGTTGCCCTAATTTTAACCCATGATATTTTTCCCTAACCTTATGTTCGTTCACTATTTAAAAGTATACCTTTAAATAGTGAACTAGAGTTCATCTAAAAATGAAAATTCATCTAGAAACTTTCTAAAAAATTCTGTCTCTTATGAAAATTCAACCCTCATGTCGTTCCAAACCTGTAAGACCTTTATTCATCTTTGAAACACAAATTAAGATATTTTTGATGGAATCTGAGAGCTTTTTGACCCTGCATTTACAGCAATGCAACTGACACGTTCAAGGTAGTAGAACATTGTTAAAATAGACCATTTGACATCAGTGGTTTTACCTTAATTTTATTAGGCCACAAGAATACTTTTTGTAAAATAAATAAATAAATAAATAACTATATCCGACAGTTCTTTTCTTCAAGGACGGTCGGAAGGCATTATCAAATGCGTCATAGTACTCTCGGTAATGGCATCAGACAGAAATGGTTTAATAAAGTAATTATTTTTTGTTTTCTTTGCGCACAAAAATATTCTCACAGCTTCATAAAGTCGATGTCACATGGCCTGTTTTAATGATGTGCTTACTTTCTTTCTGGGCTTTGACCATGGAAATTACATTGCTGTATCTGCAGGGTCACAAAGCTCTTGTATTTTATCAAAAATATCTTAAAGATGATATCTTTCATGATAATTATTGACAGAATTTCGGGTAAACTATCTCTTTTATATTCACAGTAAACGTTGCTAAATAGGTTACAGGGGCTACTTGCAAATGGACAAGTAATCTGGAGAAAGAAACGAGGGATTCAAGTGGATAATTCATATAATCCTATAATATTGTTCATTTAATAAGGTGACCAGATAACATGATTGTTTTTCATCACTTCGTGATAGTAAATAAAAGGAAGCCAATAACCCACAGCATGACACTTGCCAACATTATGCTCCTGCTACAGAAAACCATGAATCATATCAATATAAGATGGAAATAAACAGAGCCTGACAAACTTTCAACCCACTCTGTGAGTGACAGATAATAATTATTTGCAGCTGTATACAATTAACAAAAACGCATAACCATTTACATCTCTATTGAATGTGGTCAGAATCCATCCCTGACCACCTCCAAATGTGGTTGCATTGATGTGATCACCAGATGCGCTCAAAATCAATGTCTTGGTCCTTTACACCTGGCTTTTACCGTGTTTAAGTGCTATCCCGGCCATTGTATAATTATTCAAAATGCATATAGTAATGCAAGCACTGAAGCAAGGCCATGTTTGCATTTACTATATCATTTGCCTTTGTAGTGGATGTCACACTATACATGATGAATGTTTGATGAGGTGTTGATCCTGAATAAGTACGTAAACACTCACCTCCCAGAAAAGCGGCGACTGTGTGTGGCTCAGCAGCTCCATAACGGCAGCTGGAAGATATGAAAATAACATTTACACTGTTGCCATCTGATTATAAACAGAGGGACCAGATGAACAGGAGAATGTGTGCTTCTTTATTATCAATATTACAAACCCATTTTTAGCATAAATATTTAGTTTGGTTCGAATATTTCGCTTCAAACCAAACGGGCTTAACTGTGAACTTAAAACTTACAACTCGTGAATGTAGTCATCTTTCACATTGACATTCAGACTGTACTCCTGCAGAAGACCGTTTACACACAGCTTGAGTTTGTTAATGTCTTCCTCCACCTGGTAATTGTAGACACCTGAGAGAAACAGTCACGAGAGTTCATCGTTTAAAGGTTTGGTGTCCAGTTGAATGTGTCTGAAAAGAAGTCTGTTATGATAGTTACGGTAGAAACTGCAATATTGTGAAATATTGGGTCTATTCACAAACTGATTTTGGTACTCCAAGAAAAGTGGAATTACCATAGTACCACCACATCCAAAATAAATACATAAAATAGTGACAAATCCAAGTTGAGTTTAGCATACAAAAACACTTGGTATATAAAAAATCTGTGCTATGGTTGAGTGATTTTCAGTTATTATTATTATTCTGACCTGGGTATCGGGAGTGTTGCTGGTAGAAGCGATCGACTGAGCGGAGCATGAGGTACAGAACCATCTCGCTGTCGGTGCTGTCCATACAGGATGCTATGGAGACAGAAAAACTGCTTAAAAACACACAGCAACACCCAAGCATGGATATACACAACAATGAACCATGTTAGTGATTCCTTCTAAACAATCCCGTACAGCGACCATAACATTTACAAACTGAGATAAACCACAGGCGGACAGAGAACCGCAGGGAAGACGTACTAATTTCATCTTTATTGAAAGTGTCCATGCTGTATTCTTCTGCCAGAGACCTGCAGCGCACCACTCTGAGGAAAGCTGCGTTTTTACCTGTGGGACACAAAACACCACACAACACAGGTTTTAAAATAATTAGCGGAGAAAGACGTTTTTTTCTTTTAATTCCAAAAGATGAGATTTCCCATTGAGTTCTGTAACCGTGAACATCTCATAAGTAAATAAACTGATGGAGATAGGAGAACTGAGGCAGATTATCCCAAGATTGGAATATCCCGATAAACCCTAAAACCAAAAAATAATCTGATCTGTGGGAGTGTGTGCAGTACTCACAGAAAAGTTTGATATCCTGTACAGAGATGCTTTCTGGAGGCTTTGGAGTAAACAGATTGTTAATGTTAATGAGCTAAAGAGATAAACTGCAGTTATTACGTTGATTTTGTAAATACCTTTCCAACTGATTGTAAAAGTGCTTCAACGTGTTTGGACACAACTGCTGCATCCTTCATGGCTTTGTCTCTGTAGCTGAAATAGAAAGTTTCAAACAAACGCTACTTTACCAAGAACGCACTCAGCAGGAGACTGACAGTCACTATACTGTACATGTCTGAGTATCTACCGTTCCTCAGCTGTTGGTCAGGACCAATAATTTCACAAACACTTTGCTGCTAATAATATGTTTCCAGACCCTGGTTTAAATGCTGAACACCTACATGTTTTGTAACTTGATGAATTTGTCTGAATCAGCAATCATATCTGGGATGGTTCCTCGCACAGGTAGCTTTCCATTCCCCTCGTTTCGAACAAAGTCCCGCACTCCTTGTGCCATCACCCAGAAGGACGGGCTCTACAATAAGACATTCAAGAAATAGAAATAAATAAATCATGACCAATATTTACATTTACACTAGAAGCAAACTGTGACAATTATGTGTGTAAAGGTGGCTTAGGAGTAGTTTTGTACGTTCTTATTAACCTGTGAGGTAATATTTTCACACTGCTCAGTATTAAAAATGTCCTCCGTTGCACTGGGGACCTACATTGCAATGAAACAAAGATCAAAATAAATAATCAGCAAGGAACATGAACTATAACTACGGCTTTTCAGGTGTGAGGAGTTCTACCTTGGTGGGGTTCAGAGCGGTGTTCACATTCTTGATTGCCTCTTCAAAGTTCTCTTCATCTTCAGGCGTCCCGTTCTCATTCGTGAGGATTCCTAAGAAAATACAGAAATTAAGAAAAACCCACAACAAGAGAAACGAGCCACAAAAGATGGAACAACATGGCATTACATTACCTTCTCTTATGAGTTGTCTGAAAGCTTCCTTCTCCTTATAATTCTTCGGTAATTGAGCGTTGTTCTGGATCAGAGCAAAGGTTTCATAAGAAGTCATTTAGGAGTATATTTAGATTGCTCATGAGGATATTTCCAAAATTACCTCACTATACCACTTTTCCAAGTATTTTGCAACCACAATTATCCATGGTGTATGACTGTGATCCTAAAATAAACCAAAATACATACAACTTTTGTTAAACTGCATTGATTTAAACGTGAATACAAAGTAATCAGCGATCAATCTGACCTTCTTCTCCATGCTGTTCAGGTCGTAGGACTTTATGTGGTGTTTGAGCTCTGTGAAAGGCTGGTCTAGTCTCAGGTCTTCTAGCGCATTATCTGGATGAGATTCGACCACTGTAGTGAAAGACACAGACAGAAATAGATGTATTTAAGTGTTAGGGATATGCAAAATTACATTTTAGCTATGATGTTGGATTACAAGTGAACTGCCCTGTCCCACTTCTAAAAAAGGAAACTCTCAAAATGTCTTCACTTCATGAAATGATAATTGTTACCTGTGTGCTCTTTCACAATCAGCCTCATGTAACCGATAAGGCCATATGTTCGACATACAAGGAACGGCACGTCAGCCTCCCATAACACACTGCCCAGCCTCAAACATGTGCTGTCAAAATAAACAGAATTGATCTAAAGTACCAGCAATACGCTCAATCAAATATTAACATGGGTCTTTTATGTAACATGTCCGTTTGGTAATGCATTTAAGAAATAAATGTTAATATTTAAGAAACAAAAAGATTTGTATTAGAGTGGCAATACCTTTCTGGAAGCTGGACAGCAATTACCAGACTAAATCTGTGAAAAAACTCAGGGTCGTTGTCCAAAAGCTTATCAGGACTCTGAATATACAGATACATATTTAAAAAAGAGAGATAAAATGAGATGAAAGAATAAAAAAAACAGACTACCTTACAAAAACCTGAACACATTTGCCTGAATTTGTGTGATCTTAAATCCCTTTAGATTTAAAGGCTTATGATTAAATGTAATTAATACTGCAATCATGTACACTACCGTTTTTTGTCCAGTATACTTTAAGACTTTAAATTAATTTATTCCTGTGATGGCAAAGCTCAATTTGCAGCAGTGCACAACATTTTAATTTTAAGCCGTAAAATATTATTACATATTGGCCCGGTTTCACAAACAGGGCTTAGCTTAAGCCAGGACTAGGCATTAGTTCAATTAAGATATTTAAGAAACTTTTACAAAAATGCCTTACAAGAAAATATTACAGGTGAGCATCTTAACACAGAACAATGACACTGACCTGTTTTAAGATATGTGAGAGCAAGATATCTTCATCTGAGACAGCTCGAACATGCAGTTTAGTCTGGGACTAGCTTAAGCCTTGTCTGTGAAACTGGGGGATTATATTTTAAACCTTAAAATATAAGACCATTGCTTAACATTTCAGTCACTGGGTCATCAAATTTTGCAAAAGTTCCGTGAGTAATATGCCCAATAGATCATATACAATAGATTTCATATATTTTATCAATAACAATATGCTCTTTCAAAAAAAACAAGTTTTATGTTCACACCTAGTGTCACCCATGGGAAATATCGCTCTGAACATTGGTGCAAATTAGCACCTTAATATCTCAACATCCATCAGACTCTACTGTCTGATATCAAAGGATGTAAAAGGCATGGTACATATCAGACCATTTAGCAAGTTTGATGCTTATACATTTAAAATTGAGGTTTCTATGGACATCTGAAAACCCTTAACGTAATAGTTTCAAAGAAAAGTAGAGGGCCAGCATTCAGGTGTAAATTCAGTAACAATGCTGTGAGTTGTAATTCATGCAGTTCTGGACTAAGACTTTTAGCCCAGAAAATTTCATGGACCTGGCACAACTAGTTCTGGAGATATTTCAGTCTGAACATGGTCACTCAGACAAAACAAACTTTTTTTTTTTACAGATTTTTTGTGAAAAAAGTATGCACAGTAGAGGTCTGAATAGATCTGTATATGATCTATTGGGCATATTACCCATCACATGATCTGAGGGGGGCGGGTGGGGACCATTTGATGATACCCCACTACATATTTCCTATTCTTTCAATTTCATAGTTTTGACTATTTGTATAGCCGTGTATGTATAACTACTATATATTTTGTTTACATTAACACTAACCTCTTCTACAAAGTTTCCAGACACGTCACTATTGAGCTCCTGAAGCAGTTCAGTAGCAGCCTGAGCCCTGTTCTGCAAAATAAGAACAACATCATTCAGCATATACATCACTTTAGGTTTGGATAGAGCTGTTATATACACACACAATTCTGTGCTTACCTTTCCAATACTGCTGCTGGTGAGAAAAAAGCTGCAGAACAGATTAAAACATGACCAGAATCAGAAGCATCTTCAATACTGTGCAGTCTGATACATTAATCCACACATCACACTATAACCACAAATCTGTTTCAGACTGTTATGAAAACAGTGATTGACAGGTCAGTGACTTTACTTGTTTCCAACATCCTCCCCTGACACCTTGTGCCCATCCACTATGGTAAAGGCTCCAATTCCTAAGAAGCAAAACATAAAGTCTATTATTAACACAATAATCTATATGAATTGATGTCTCAATGTTATGATTTGAGATCCTGATATTGATACCCGGCAGCACAAGGTTTTTGAGTATTTCAGTGCCGGTTGCAGTGGCGTTGATGAGACACACATGAGCATTTTCAAGTGCTTCCTGTCCATGATCTCCCCATAACCTGATACAAACATACAGTATAGAAACCATTAAATGACCAGTATAATAATAACATCATCAAAAACAGGCAAGCAGATTAATACACCCAGCGGTTACTGATCAGTAAGGTTGTTAATGAACTAGAAATGAAAATTAGTCTTAGTGTGTTGTTGTGGTGTATTGGATTAAAGTATGATTCATCTAGGATGATTAAAGCTCTTGCTGTGACCGATGGGCCTCTATGTATGTCAGCGTTGATGCAATGGAAGAGCTTAAAACTAATGCTAAAGGAGAACCGCTGTGCATGAATACTGCATTATTCAGTTTGATACCGATATGTACCTGAGCTGCCGATCGTACTTCTGCTCTTTGCTTGTTTTATGGTCTGTCATGGTCCTCCGTCTCTGTCCGTCTGTGACGGCTTGGTCCTACCGGCACGCTGCTGTTGAACTATCTGGAGATTGACGTTCGCAGATTCGATACTGACAGACTTGTTATTGTTTCGGTCGGCCAAGAGGTGGAGCCATTGTGCCGCTTAAAATATGAGTTTTTTTAATATTTGTTAATCTCGGGGATTGTTACGTTTTTTCCCCCCACCCTTCTTCACAAGAATTTGATTTGAATTTCGTGAAAAGGGTAAGCAGGGGTTTATTTGAAGTGTCAGTGGGTCACAAAAATTTTTCTTTTCTTTCTTACATTTTAAATGTTGATGAATGACTGACATTGACAGTCATCTTTCAAAATGTGGGTCAGTTTACACAGATTCACTCTAACGAAGACACTAAGGTCAGTCACACCGTATTGTTTCACAGAAGCACATCAGTGTATCACAAAACATCAAACATAAATCAGGATGTCTAGATGTCATCAACTTTAACATCAAGGAACTTTTCACCCTGAGAACTATAGAAAGAGGAAAAAAAGCACAGTCTCACCCTGGATATCTTTTCTTTACTTCAAGTCCTCAAATAAACAAATTTTACTTTATTTGACAGCTTTACCTCCTATCCTTCAAGAAACAACAAAACACTGGAATTAATTCTGCAATAATTCTAAATTCTATTAATCAAATCAGCAATATTCAGATTATTTAGGCCTATTAATTTAGTTTCTTCAGTGTCACGCTAATCCCAAGTAAATGCAATGCAAGTCGCTTTGGATAAAAGCAAGATACATCAAATAATCATATAATAAATATTCCATTACATTCACAACTGTACATATAGAGTAGGCTAACATCTTCAGCTGTGACTGTTTTGTTATCTTATTCCATTTATATTTCCTGTTGCATTAAATTGTTATTCTTGTTTGGGCAGGTGCACCAGGTTATCTCTGACGTGGCATATAAAGTGAACTTTTCATTAAACAAACTAAAAGCTGCCTAGCTATTTTGGTGTTATTAATTTTGGAAATGACAGTCATAGAGTTGAGGTAAGCCACCCAGACAGCAGCTCTGACTCAAACACATTATTTTTATTGCATCACGTTCAAGTCATTGTTTTGAAGTAGCACAAGCATGCTGTTAGACGAAAGTAAATGTCTCATCATAGTGCACTTTTCGCTGCCGTTTAATTTTTTTTTTGCTGTCGCAGCAGTTTTCACAAGCAGCTAACTTTTAACATACAGCATGTCTTTATCTTTTTCTCTAAAATCTGTTATTTGAACGTGAAAAAAATATCTTGATGTAATCATCAGTCTGTCGCTGTTTCTGTTATTGTGGCTGTAGCTGTACATGTAAGACCTTTTTGTAAAACATCTTTGATATTTGTGTGTGTGTGTTGCGTTGCGTTGCATGTGCAGGTTTGGTGTCAGGCACCTTAATTTTTAAAGAGCGCCACAGGTTCTCAAGTAGACAGTGATCAGACACTAGAATGGGCAGGCATTCACCCTGAACCACATAATGATCATGTAACTATGAGGATTGCCTGTTAGAGCAATTACTTTTGATTTATTTAAACCTAGAGTTTATGCACAAACCTTTATAAACAACACATTTATTATTATTATTTGTAAATATAGTCAACCAAAATAAATATTTTTGTTATATTATTATACTTTTTATTATAGCCTAATAAAATGTTTATTATAAATGCAAATTCTCACAAATTGCTTTTTTTATAATGTCCATTGGTCAAACCAGAGAAATGGTTAGTATCCTGAAACGCTGTCTTTCTTTCATTCTGTTGCTTTTTTCAGCATCCAACAATAAAGTGATCAAATACTTTTACTTAAACATTGTGAAGTACTTAAAGTCTTAGCTTTTTTTGCCTACGGGTTTAGGGAAACAACACTCTGCCCTTCTAAATATCTAGGAGGGCACAGTGATGCTCACTTTTATGATTAATTGGTTGATTGGCAGTCCACAGTTAAATTGTATGCTAGTAATTCAAATTAGGTTAGCTATTTAAATATTTATCAGGTCCAGACAGAAGTCCTCCTCACCACACACACACACACACACACATGTCTGGTTTGCTATCCTTGTGGGGACTCTCCATAGGCGTAATGGATTTTATACTGTAC
>JAUMHR010000052.1:16713910-16725355 GCA_032361145.1 Enteromius fasciolatus
TTTTAAGCTTTTAAGGAAAATGTCGAGAAGTTAGAAGTCTGAGTCAGGGACAGTCCTAAAATACAGACATTCTGGAAAAATGTACATTTCGACACACTTGAAACTAGGAACAGACAGTTTGACGTTGTATTATTCTCTCAGCTCGTCTGACAGAGCTGGATCAGTGTTTTCTGAAAGGGATCTTTGTGTGTGTTTGTTGCAGAGGGTCTGAAGCAGTTTGGACTCACTATAAACACACCATTCAAAGGCTGCATGAGAAATCTGAAGATCACTAAAGCTGGGAAGACTCTGGAGGTCCAGATGAACAAAGTCCAGGAGCTCAGAGGAGTTCAACCTCTCACCTGCCCTGCGAGTTAAACACACACACCTGATTCACGTGAACATGACTCTGAGTGAATCAGTTCATGAATCGAATATTGAGAAACCTTACTGAAGTACTAGCTGTGCCGCTCAAAACCAAATAACACAAATAACAAACAAACAGCCAGACAAACCAAAGTTTACAGACAAACCAAGCCAGGTCAAAAACAGTTAAAGAAAATGAATACAACCATATGATTTGTATAATGACTTTCGGTAGCACCTATACAATAAGGACCCAGTTAGTTAATATTAGTTTAAGCATTAACTTACATGAATGAACAATGAGAAATACCTTACAGTATGTAATCATCTGTTAAAAATAAAAATACAACTGTTTGGTGTTAGCTCATATTTGGTCTGGTTCATTAAAAAGAACAGAAACTATTTTTTCTTTTAATAATGTATATTGAAATTAATTATAACTAGAATTAACAAACACTTTAGAGTATTTTTCAGTGTTAGTTCATGTTAACTAATGCAGATAGCCAATGTAAACTGATGAAACCTTATTGCAAGACGTTGCCAACATTTTATTCTGTAGTTTGTGACCAATCTTTCTGTGTATTTTGGCGTTAGGGAAAAAAAACTGATCTGAAGAAACTGTAGTAAAAACTTTTTTTAATCTCCAAAGTACAGTATGCCAAGCAATATTTGAAAAATAAAAACATGTTTGTGCCTTCCTCTAATCCTTAAACTGTAATAAGACAGGTTATGATGATGCCAAAAAAAACCAGCACAGATCAGATTGTCAGATTTCAGAGTGAGTCTGGTGTAACTAGCCTAAATGATCTACACACAGGTCAGTATATGAAGAACACACTTCATCTGAGAGCCAAAACACCGAGAGACAGACATGAACTACAAATTCACAGAAAGAGGCTGAGGCTTTTCTCTGAGGTCTGCATGTACTGTGTGACGATCAGTATTTCAAAATAAAGAAATATCCCTTCTGATGCCACTTGATGTGTTCTGCTTCCTTTCACTGTCGAAATAACCATCAAACTTACTGATTACAGAGGGTCGTTATTATTCATATTTACACTTTTCAATTTTAGCTACAGAATAATGGTTTATTAAAATACTAAAGGTTAAGGGTCAAGCTAAATGCACTGTTAGTTGAAAATAATATTCATGAAAGGTTAGGCTTAGGTTAAGTGCAGCTCTTGAAACAATAAATCGCTGTTAAATACTGCTAGTGTTTTAAACAGGTCTTTCTGGAAGGCAGTGAACACATGATTTAGCACATGGTGTTCCACAAGGTTCTGTTCTCAGGCCGCTTTTATTTAAGATTAAGTGGGAAAAGGGAAAAAAAACCTCTTTGTATTCATATAAATCAGTTAACTCAGTGTCGTTTCCTGTCCAAAATACTGAAAGCAGAACTATAAAAGCTATAAGAGCACGCTGGTTTCTTTTCTCACCACACAAAGTCTGGAATTACAACAGTGGAAAAAAACGAGGAAGTACACTTTCAACAGGGAACAAATGTCAATGAACTTTTAACTCATAGCTGAGGACAGCAGAAGAGAACAAGTCATGCTCATCAGAAGTCTTCTGCATAGAGCCGTCCGTGATGGGATGATCCTGCTGAGAAACCGCCAGAAGCAGACATGCTCTACAGTACGGAGAGCCACTCACCACTGTTCGGCTTTAGTTTACAGAGAACACACACATAACATCGATACTGTGAGGTATGGACTTATCAGTCTTCATTATAATGGAAAAGTCACGCATTTGTGATATACCCACACATATGTATACAATGTTGGGAAGATTACTTGAGAAATGTAATAGATTACAGATTCAATTACTTTATTAAAGTTATGTAACTTATTACATTTGATTAATGTTTGATTTATTTTCTAAATCACTAATATTTTGAACTTTTAATCATTTTCAAACATTTAAATCAGGCTGGGTTAACCTTACAGAAGCACTTAACACTTCGTCTCAGTCTTTCATAATGCTTCATCAGTAAGTGACTATCCCGTATCCCTATAATCTTGGCATTGTAACAGAGCTGACACAAGATTTAGGAACATTTTCTAGAAAAAAAATAATTTTAAATAATTTAATGTTGTAGAATTAAAGTTTTTATAAATTAAATTAATTAAATGTTGCCATGAAAAGTACTATAAAATATTTTGATTGCACATTGATACACGATGGAAAAAATACACTGACTACTTCGGACAAGAAGAAATCATGGTTTTCAGCTATTTAAGACACTTTTTAAATAAGTTATTATATTGTTATTGACTGTAACATCTTGTAATTGATAATTACTAAAGAATAATAATAAATATATTTAAATAATATAAAATATAACCATTTTTTTAAAAGAGCTGATAAAAAATAATGACTCTATTTTTGCCGCAAAATCACCCATAAATATATATATATAAAATGACCAAGCTCTTTGGTGAGCACTAGTTTTGATGACTCTTGGTTCTCTTCAGGATGGAGCAGCTCCTGCTGCCTCTAGTGGGTGATCGATCTGTGAGGGTCCACATGCTAGCAGCACCTGTCAATCCTGCAGACATGAACATGATCCAGGGTAAAGTTCCCACTCATACAGCTTCATGTCTGTTTACATCCTTTCAGTCTAGGGATGGTCAAATCTGATGTTATGTTATAGAAATTATATTTTATTCTCTGAAGCTATTGAGGCTGAACATGGAGAACTGACTAGTAAAACATTGCCTTTGTCTCCACAGGTTCGTATCCAATCTTGAGCCCCCTCGGTGGGGGGGAATGAGGGGGTGGGAGAGGTGATAGAGGTGGGCAGTGATGTCACATCTCTCAGACCAGGTGACTGGGTCGTGCCCATTGACGCTGGCTTTGGTAAGGAGACATTCATGGGATTAAAATATTTTTAAAAAATAATTTACCTTGAAGTTAACATGGAATTCCATTCCACATGTGTGTACTGCAATTAAATTCCAAAATTAGTGGGTCTTGATGGAATGGCATTTGATGACCGGTGGTTGATAAGCAAGAGTTCTTGGTGGCATCAAGATGGAAACATCTGTGGTCATGAATTTATCCTCGGTTCCCTAAGATTTACTTTAGGGAATGAGGCACAGCATCAGAAGCTGGCACTATGGGGGGAACTTTCTGTTGATCAATCACACCAATGCAAGCATTCAAACCTTCTTTTCCAAGCATGTGGTCAGTTGTGGCCCAATGGTTAGAGTTGAACTTGTAACTCAAAGGTTGCGGCAGAGATTGTTGGGGGTGAGATTAAATAACCAGTGCTCTCTCCACCCTGAGGTCTCCTGAGGAGAGACCCTTGAGTAAGACATCGATCCCCCAGCTGCTCTCCGGGTGCCACAGCAATATAGCTGCCCACCTCTCCAGGTGTGTGTTCATGGTATGTGTGTGTGTGTGTGTGCACTTGGGTGGGTTTAAAGGCAGAGTAAGTGATTTCTGGAAGCCAATGTTGATATTTTAAATCACCAAAACAAATACGCATCTTGCCCCGATTTTGATAGCTCCGCCCCACACATACATAGACTACACAACCCAGACAATGATTAGTTGTGTGAAACAAAGCATAATTTTCAACAGTCACTTTATTGTGTCCAGTGTAGGCAGACTTTAGCTATCGTGGCGTCTGGTGTAGACACTCTCCTATCGAGAAGATCCAAAACACCCTCGGCATGTGATCGCAGACCTTCTGCTCCTTGACTTCTCTCCAGCGCTGGAAAGCTGATCCGATATTTACACGGGTCCTACTTCTTGCCTTATTGTTCCGCAGGCATTTTCCTCTTTTGTTTTTTATCTTTATGTCTCTCAGCTTGGCAGTTCACTGAATGCACTCTCCTCTGCGTCCACATCATTAGTAGACACGCCCCTTGCTGCTGATTGGCTACAAGTTCGTTTTGGTATTTGGCCTGACTCTGTTTTCTAAAGCATTTTTGAAAAATCGCTTACCCTTCCTTTACATCAGAGCACAAATTCCAAGTATGGGTCTTCATACTTGGCCTTCACTTCACTTGAAATAGTTTTGCATGACTGAGAGCAATAGCCTCGTTCTGAAGTTTAAGCAAATGAATGTGGCAAGCTATGCAATGTCTCATTCCCTGTATCTCATGAAAAAAATTAGATTACATAAGTGACCAGTTTCAGTTACGGTTCACTCAGCTGTGTACATAGCTGACATTATGGAAAACAGTGTTAAATCATACCACGTTACTGACATTGAATTTGAACCAGCCACTGTGGGTGAGGTATGGATAAGAACACGAAGCAGTGGGATGCTCACTATGGCATTGTTAGTGTATACCAAAACACACATGGTATACAATAATATGGTATTCAATGGTATGAACCATGGAGGCTGAACCAGGGAGGCTGCACAAGCACTTCATGACAGGGGTCACTGTAATGATCAGTGCTGATACAAGCTTAACTCTTGCACAGAGGCCACTTCTGGAAATTGGAAGGAAACATTGATGTTATAAAAGTTTTTGGTGAAAACCAGCCAGCCATATCTCCTAAATAAACATGCACACCATTTGACCATGCCCAGGAGTTAGGCTACGAGTATGCCTCTCGTGAAGTGAGCTTAGCTAACCTTGTGAGCTTAATAATTGCATCTATAATTTCCCTGGTGTGACTCTGTAAAGATCTGCTCCAAGAATCGTCACCAGACATGGCATGTTAGGCCCCTACTAATTCTAAACATTGTGGTGAGACCTGTCACGGCCTCGTGTCGTTTCAGGCAGACGAAGGCAGAATATGACAGAACAGGTAAATTCTCAATACAATTTTAATAATGAAACTCACAGGGTACAAGAAAGCAACACGAACTCAAACAACGTTAATAATCCAACAAAAGACAAGGACAAGCTAAACAAGGACAGGAACAAGACCAAATAAAGAAACATAGGAAGAGTGAAAACGAAACCAAAACTAAACAGTGACCGCCCCCCCCCGAAAAGGCGCGTTCTCGCGCCGTAAAGTCAAAAAGGACATACAGGGAGGGGGGGTGGTGTTTAATGCTCCTCTCTGGCGAGGGACCTGGAGTCAGGGGAGCATCTAGAAGGCCAATGAGCCAGGCCGACAGCAAAAGTCCGGAGGGCCAAGGCGGAGTGAGTGGCGCCGGCGCCCGACGCAGATGAGGGGATTTGGCCGACCACGGCGGAGCTAGAGTGAGAGAGGATCAAGGCGTAGCCGGAGGAATCCGGAGGAGTCCAAAGGCGGCGGATGGACCCCGACCGACCAAGGCGGAGCCGGGGGAACGACCGATCCCAGTGGAGCTAGTGGGAGGACAAGCCCTGAAGGAGTGGAGGAAGCCACGGTCCACAGCGAAGCTGATGGGTCAGAGGACTGAGGCGGAGTACTGGTTTCGGAGGCAGGAGGAGGAGTCGAGGAGCACCCCAAGCCGGATGATGGCAGTCTTATGTGGCTCGCCCTGGATGGACGGTGAGTTGTGGGTGAGCAGCAGGACTGTCATTCGACGGCGAGGCAGAGAGCAGAAGTGGGTGGGAGGGCGGGCGGGAATCCAGCCTGTGTTGCACTCTCAGGTGAAGGTGAAGACGTGGCGCGCTCAGGCGCAGGTGAAGGCGTTGCACGCTCGGGTGCAGGCTCTGGTGAAGGCTCTTGCGCTGCGCGCTCAACTCGGGCAAAATAGTCCATCAGGCACTGTAGCACCACATCCTTCCAGCTCTGTCCCGCGCTGTCCGGGAGATCCTCCGTGAGGTATCGCCGGGACCCGAGCCAGAAAAACTGGATGATGTCTTCATCCAGGAGATTGGCCACTCGCGCCAGCTGACAAAATTCGTCTGCAAATTTCCCAAACGGCAGGTCCAGCCGAAGTAAGTTAAGGAAGCTGGCCGCCCATTCCATTTTGTACAGTTGGATTATCCTGTCACGGTCTCGTGTCGTTTCAGGCAGGCGAAGGCAGAATATGACAGAACAGGCAAATTCTCAATGCAATTTTAATAACAAAACTCACAGGGTACAAAAAAAGCAACATGAACTCAAACAACATTAATAATCCAACCACAGACAAGACAAACTGAATGGGCTTTTAAACAGGAGAACATTAGGGAGAAATCAGGACAGGTGAGGAGCACAGGTGGGAAGGGTAACTAATTAGCTAAACAAGGACAGTAACAAGACCAAATAAGGAAACATAGGAACTCTTTTTCTTCTTGTAAAACTGTACTTAATTTACAGGGTAAAGGCAAGACTGCATCATTCCCTCATCTCTATCAAGACAAATATTTGAAAGTTTAGCACAACCTTTTGTTGATGTGTTTGGGTGGAATAGATCTGCTCCGCTGCTGCTGCAGAGCAAGTACCAAGACTTGGCTAGAGCTAATACATTCACCCTATGCTGCTGAGATCATGTACGAAATACTGCATGGATAAGATGAAATCACCCTGTAGCAGATCTTTACAGGTGGAGCTGGGGAAGGTGGAGGGTTTCTGAAGCGCACTGCAACTGCTACAGCAAGCACCAGCCAAGCATTTAAATGAGGCAACTTATAGCTTGGTAGAACTTAGCCTGAACCATCTCCAGTTTCATAACACAACTTTGTATTTCGTATTGTGTGTGTCAGGTACGTGGAGGACAGGTGCTGTGTGTGCAGAGGATGAGCTCATCTCTGTTCCTAAAGACATCTCTATTTTGGGGGCCGCCACTCTCTTCGTGAACCCCTGCACTGCGTACAGGATGCTGCATGACTTTCAAACACTCACCCCTGGTGTGGAAACTCAGACATGATTTAGTATTGCTGTTTTACCAAACACTGTGGCTTTCAGTGGATGATGTTGTGTGTCCGTAGGTTGTACCGTGATTCAGAACGCCTCTAACAGTGCGGTGGGACAGGCCGTGATTCAGATCGCTGCAGCACTGGGCCTGAAAACCATCAACATCATCAGAGACAGGTACAAGAGCCACTGAATCCATCCCAGAAGAGCAAGCTCTGTGCGATAATGGCTAAGTAATGTAAACGCAATAATCCCACGAGGTGTAAAGTCCCATTTAATGGATTTCTCAAACTGTTTCGTGAACTCAGACCCAACTGTACTGAGCTGATCGATGAGCTTCAGTCACTGGGAGCTGACTATGTGCTAACAGAAGAGGAAGTGATGTCGACAGGGCTTCATCAGGTCTGCAAGGTGGGGGGTTCATCTCTTCTTAAACAAGATGATGTTTCAGTGATTTCTACAGAATTGCTCAAACACATTTCTCTTAGGAGGTTCCCAAACCTAAACTGGGCTTGAACTGTGTAGGAGGCTTGAGCGGAGGACTCGTGCTCTCTAATCTTGAGTGAGTGTCACACATTTTGCAGTTATACGGCAGAAAATGATTGCCATCAATGAGACACGACTGTCCTCCTGTATTTTCAGTTATGGAGGTACAATGGTCACCTACGGAGGGATGGCCAAAAGACCCCTCCAGATCCCTGCTGTGAGTTTTATTTTTCCACAGTTTAAATTGTATTAAACCTTCAACATTCCTGTTTATAAAGCAATCTTTCTAAACATTTCTATTCTGTTTCCTGTTTCCCATGCAGAAATCCTTTATCTTCCAGAACGTGACTCTGAAGGGCTTCTGGCTAACGCATTGGAAAAGAAAGCACAGGGAAGGTAAGCCATCAAACAAAACACAGAGACCTACTGAAAGTCAAATGGATGAAACTGTAGGAAAATGGCTCTTTGAGACCTGTATGTGAGGTTTTCTTGTGCTTGACCACTCTCTCTCTCTGTCTGCAGATAAAGCCCAGCTGAAGGCCATGTTGGATGCAGTGTGTGAGCTCATGAGAGGTGGACAGTTGTCCGCTCCACACTGTGTCCAGACACCGTTTCACCAGTACTCACACGCGTTACAAGCCACTGTCCAATCGCACGGCCGCAAGCACGTCCTTATCATGTAGAAAACGAATACAGAGCCTCTGCAAAACCATGCTGGACATCACGAACAAGTCTACAACTCAACATGCTTGTTCTATTATTGACACAAAACTAGGAAGCGTAACACTATAAATCTAAGTGGTCTTATCAAGTTTGTACACGCACCGTTCCGTCCTCTCCTGCAGTAACAGACACAATGTTCACAGACATGTATTACAAATCAATCTCTATATTATTCTTGTTTGTCTGAGTCTGTATCCTGCACGGCGCATCCTGGTGTTTACAGTCTGGTGCCACTATTAAAGCCTGGCTAAACATACTTCCTGTCATCTTACATGTTTCACAGATGTTATGAATGGAACTTCAAGCTTCATGTACTTCTAGTTGAATTGAAACAGAATTATAAGCTGAAATGCCTAAAGGATTAATTCAACCCAAAATGAAAATTTGCTCTCAGGCTGTCCAAGAGGCAGATGAGTTTTTGCTTCCTCAGATTTGGAGAAGCTGCACTGAATCACTCGCTCAGCACCTTGTTATAAACTGTGTTAAACTCAATATGGCGTCTAACTACCACGGGTTAACCCGTTCTGAAAGGCCATTCAGGGACGAAAACGAAGGATTCTTCTTCTCTACACTGCACAGTATTACCTACGATCAGATCAGTGAATACAGTCCAGTGGACGAAGATGAGGAATTACACATTTATTTACAAAAACATTCAGTGGTTATTTTCAGAAGCATTAATACAGCAACAGTCCTTATCGCCATATTCACAGTTTCCAGCACAATAAAAGTATGACATCAGCAAAAGCAGTAAAAAACAAAAATCACAGCTCAGAACTACTCGTTCAGACGACATCTGCATCACGGTAAATAACAGGCAAGGTCAGTTTAAGTGCTAAGTGTTTCCCTCCATTGAAGTACTTTATGAGGTCTGTGTTTAGCTGTTTTCAGTCACGAGTCCTAGTACAATATTATCTGACACATTATTATTTCCAACATGAAAAAAAAGTACATCCAAGATCCCTGGGAGCTGTTATTGGCAGTGTGAGCTACTGAAGTCGTGACTGGTTGAAGCAGAGACTGCTACAACACCAAGAGGTCACTCGCACGTTATCAGATGCTTCAGGAAGAAATGTGCCTCAGTACTTCACCTGTTTGAGACCATACTTTGATGCAATATATATAAGCTACATATGAGTGAGATTTGTGGCTGGGTGCATCTCATAAAACCCAGAAAGAACAGGTCAGGGTCATATTTTACTCCCAAAGAAAAACAAGGTAATTACACAGAAAGATTTTTTGTAACTGACTGATAATCATCTGCACTGTAACATGTTTTCATGATGATTACGCATCTCCCCAGGTTCTCATCACCTTCATAAAGAGACTGTAATGATGAAAACACACTTCTTCAGCAGTATTGAGAATTATTTAGAAATAAAAAAACTGTTTTTTGAGAGTCACAGTGATAAGAATTGGGGGTGAAAGTGTTTAATTATGATGAAAATGGTCTTAAAAACAAGCTACAAAATAGATTTGATTCTTTTTTCCTTCTAGGATTGAAAAAAAAAAAATCCCCAGGTAAATTATTCTGATTTTTGTACTATCAAACAACCTATTCTTCACAAGCAATACAAATGAGCCAGAGTGCCACAGCAGACTAAACGACCAAAGACACCATCAGCTTTTTTGGCTTTTACTATAAAGGATGTTCATACAATCTCCTGGAGACCGTATCGGAGTAGATTGTAGTGTTAGATCCCTGCTGTCTTCCCTTTTATGGTGTGTCTGTGGTGGACTGTAAGGTGCTGGAGGGATGGGGTGATTGGCATGTGGCTCGATCAGTGCTGGACGGACTTGATGACCCACTCTGCACTGGGGTTGAGCTCCAGGAGAGCTTTGATGTACGTCTCTTCATCCAGACATCTCTCCTCTAGACACACACACACACACACACATCAGATAACAGCACATAATGTGTGTGCTAGAGCTCGGAGAATGTTTAAGATGGGTTATATTATGATATCTGATTGTATGGCAGGCCTGCTGACCAAAAAGCTCAAAAGTCATCTAAAGGAGAAGAATCGGTCTTTCTACTAGTGTTTCCAGCAATCCTTATATTCTTCACTTTAATCTTTATTTTGAAAGAAAATATAAGCAAAAAAGAATTTAATTCTTCATAATAATAATAAATTCTCCATGTAAATAAAGCTGAAGATGTACTGTATGTATGTGTGTGACACTCACTGATGTTTCCTCCCATCTCATAGAGACACAGATCGTCTCGTTTCACCGACAGAGTCCTGTAACAACACAACCTCACTCAGCACGACAGGTCAAGTCAAGTCAAGTCACTTTTATTATATAGCGCTTTTAACAATACAGATCGTTGCAAGCACTGAACATTATCAGATAGGAGAACAGAGTAATGGTAATGTATAATGACCAGATTAAACTTTATTTATTAAATGCAGAGACGGTCTCTGTAGTCAAGACGATGATAATCACTAGAAATCAGGTGTCCCCAACTAAGCGAGCCAGAGGAGACAGCGGCAAGGAACCAAAACCCCATCCATTTCACAAGCAACACTAACAATACCAGATTTCCCTGAAACAGCAGACTATAACGGTGGATATACAGCATATAGAGTCAGTGGTGTGCCTGAAGATGACTTGATTAAAGCGGATCATTAGTTCATGTGTGTGTCTGCTCACCTCTCCTGACCGAGGAAGCGTGTCAGAACATCTGAGGCCTTTAAATCCTCCGTCAGCTGGACAGCCATGGACACCATCGAGAACTGAGGAGCCTGGACCCTGATGAAGCCTCCTTCAGCCTGAACACACACACACACACACGTTTACTTACCCATCTAAATGTGGATGTCCAAACCATGTTTTCTATTGCTCTACAACAACCTACACCTAAACCTAGCCCTCACTTTGTACCTAAGCAGCAGCTAATAGTGTACAATAATAATATCACTGTCAGAAGGTATGGAGTGGATTGTGTCAAACATGCTGATAGGCCTTATTTAAAATAAAAACCCAATATGAAAGCGTAGGTTTATAGGGTTAAGTCTGACGTGTTCTCACTCTCTGAGAGGCTAGTGTCTTATATTTCAGCCTGTCCTTCAGTCACACGCTCACAGCAGGTCCGGACCGTCACTGGGTGTCACATTCATCCGCGTCTCAGATGTTCAGCTCAGTGTTTGT